>CAUYUJ010016410.1:17500-25000 GCA_963575745.1 Prorocentrum cordatum | reverse complement strand
CGGCAGTAAAATTCGGCCGTCTCCGCAGGTCGGAGCCGGCGGAAGCAAGAGTCGACCTCCCAAGAGATGAAAGCGCTTTGGGGCTCAGGGTTCCCGGAGTCCGCCCGTGGTTTTATAGTTGGCCTGAGGTTTTCCATCGGTCTTCCGTGGGGGATCGAAGCTCATTGCATGCCCATTCTGGCGTAACAGCCCCCCGAATGGGGCCTAATCCTCCGGAATTTTTCCGACGAAGACTTCCCAGTAGTTGCCTCCTAACACAATCCATGCCCAGACAGGCTCGTGTTGCGAAAACGTCCAGACGTTTTTTTTGTTGCCGTGTTCGGCCTCTCGGGGCTTTCACTGGACCCCTGGGCCGTCAAAAAACGACTCAGGATGAAAACCGGTCCCCGGGAAGGGGTCGGGGCCTCGTTCCCTATTATTCGGGGTTGGACAGATCTCCTACCCTGACACGTCGATTAAGAAATCGAGAGGGCGTCGCGGCCGTCACCTTTGCGGGCCCAGGTCCGTCGGTTCTGGTCCTAGGCCGTCTTCACTATATGGAGGTTTACTAAAGGGAGGTTTGTCCACCGCCGACATGACGTGCGTTGCGCCTTCTCCCACCCCCCCCGTCTCCCCCCAGAACCAAAATGAGTCGTCAATGCGTGCTGGCCGCCCCCCCCCTCCCCCCTAAGCTGCCGGCGGGCAATTACACTCGACCTTCCCCTCCTGGTCCTCACCTTCATCACCAGGAGAAGAAGAAGCACACAGACACAATGAATCGTCGACTCCCAAGACAATATACAGAATCATGGAGGGCTCCTCGTGGCAGCGGCCCGACGGCAGCAGCCGGGCGGGCTTCTCTCAGCATCGCCCCCCCATGCCCTTCAGGGAGGGGCCCCGCCGCCTGCCCGGGAGGCCGCCCCCCGGGCGCCACCCCCGAGGGGAGGGGGAGCGGGAGGGGGAGGAGGGGGAGGACGAGGAGGAGGAGGAGGAGGAGGAGGAGGAGGAGGAGGAGGACGACGAGGACGAGGACGAGGAGGACGAGGAGGGGGAGGAGGAGGAGGATTAGGAGGAGGAGGCGGAGGAGGAGGAGGGGCGCCGCCAGAAGGAGGGCGTCGATGTCGCGGCTCACCTGTCGGGCGAACTCAACACGCACGCGGGCCAGGCCGTGGGGAAGGCGGACGAGTACAGCGATCTCCTGAGGCAGCTCCACGCCGGCAACGACCTGGTCGTGGCGACCGTGCACGACTTCAAGACAGCGGTGGGGGAGCACGCCAAGGGTAAGCTCCAGGAGTCTGTCTCGGAGGTGAACTCGGCGGCAGAGGGTGGTGGCGCGTCTGTCGGCGTCAAGGAGGTCTGGCAAGGGGCTACGACACCCCTCTCATCCCCATCCCCGTCTCTCGTCCCCCTCCCCCTCCACTCGCTCGTGCATTCAGGGCGGTGCTCCTCTGAGCCGCCCCCCCCCCTCCCCCCCGTAGCGCTCGCCGCGCTCTCTCCGTGCCCCGACCTCCGCTCCGCTGGGGCCCGTGTGCAGAAGCGCAGTGCCTGCCCGTGGCCACCCTGGGCCCCAGCATGGCGTGTAGAGCTTTTACGGACCTTGGCCAGGTGGGCGCAAACACCATACTTGGAATCTGTTAGCCAGCGTGGACCCCAAGCACGGTTTTTCTGGCAATGGAGCAGTCTATGTGACGACGGCGAGGCAAGCGACGGCGCTGATGCTTATCACGCCGACGGCGATGATGGTGCCCGGGTTTCGGAAGGATTTTGACATGCGCGCGCGGCCGTCGGGCGCGAGTGGCCCGCATGGTATGATTTAGCAGGGGTAGCGCCCCGTCTCACCGCCCATCACGCACGCGCGCAAATACATTCGAATGGTTTCGACATGCACCAGACGTGGTGGTGACAACACCCGGCGATGAGACTCGGACGATTTGGCACCATTCGGTTCGGAGTTTCGTGTCTTTTTTCGCGGGTGTCCCGAACGCTGGTGGGTCCAGGAAGCAGAAAATCCGGCGGTGACCCCGTGTTCCAAATCCCGGCGGTGACTTTGTGTTGATTCCAGGTCACGTCTTGATATTTCACCACCTGGTCAGGGGGCTCGCAGAAAGTCCGAGGGCGGGCCAGGTCCCAATTCCTTGTCAGCAAGGAGAATTTACGTGGTGCAGCTTTTGTTGAGTAATGCAGGTTGCACCATACATGTTGTGCAGCCTATGTGGTGCTATCTACGTGGTGCGATGTATGCGTGCAACATAATGTGTGCAATCTATGTGGTGGAAACCCTGTGGTGCCAAATCTGTGTTCCGATATCTGCGGCATAGTTGACGATGTGCAATCGATGTGGTGCAACTATACGCTGTGTATTCTACTCGGCGCAACCGACGTGGTGCAATTGAGTTTTACACACGAACTGACACATCCCATGCTCTTACAAACATCCCACCCAGTCAACCACAACATGGTTTGCTACATCCATGCGGAGGCTATTGTGATGAGTGCTTGGCGTTGGCTGGTGCATCTCTGCGGCCGCGCCGGCCCAAGCACGCGCGCGCAGCGGCCCGTAAGTTTGGCGCGACCGACGCGGTCGCGGTGGCGCTGACCGCTGGGCGCATCCCAGCGGGCACTTCAGTGCAAGTCGGCGATTTGGGCAGGCGCGGTATCATGGCAACGTCGACGACGGTAGGCACGATGATGATAGTAGCCAGATGGTGGTGGCGATGTTGACGACGACGAAGCGGCCAGTGCGGGCGCCGATACCAATCACGCCAACAACGATGGCTGCGTCTTCGCGTCGGTGATGAAGGTTTTGGAAAGAATTCGACATGCGCGCGCGGCCGGCGCGCGAAATTGGCCCACACGGTATTCTTTGACACGGATCTTGTTGCCCCCCCAGCACGCGCGCGAGGGCCTGCGAATGATTGTGAATGATTCCGTTTGACAGGATTCCGCGAACATGTTGGTCGTGCATGGCTTTTTTAATACTTAACAAAAGCGCGAGCGCACGCTGTTTTGAACATTGACGTTGCGAAGCCATGTGTTGTATATGATACATGTATACATATGTGTGTGTGTTTCGACATTCGGTTTTGAAATCGCTACGGGACCGAAGGTTTTTAAAAGGATTCCGGCATGCGCGCGCGGCGACGCGCGCGCGTGTTTCCGCTCCGTTCTCGCAAGAAAAAAACATTTTTTCGCGACGGCACGCGCGCGACGGCGTTCGAACGAATTTGGCATGCGCGCGCGAAGCCCGTGTCGTAACATTGTCTGAGACAGACGAAAACCAATTGTTCGGTTTAGAAATTTACAGGAACGCGCAAATTCTTATTGAAAGCCGTGTTGCGAAACCATGTGTGTGCATATTTGTCGGACACTCGATATTGAAATCTTTACGACACCAGCGTTTTTTTTTTTTTTTTGAAATTCCAACATGCTCGCGCGACGACGCGGGCGCGTACACTTTGTCTCGCTTCGCAAAACAAGAAAAAAGGCTTCTCGCGACGGCACGCGCGCAATGGCGTTCGAACGATTTCGGCACGCGCGCGAAACCCGTTTGGTAGCATTTTTTTTGAATCTGACGACAACCAATGGCTCGGTTCAGGAGTTTGCAAAAACGTGCAATTTCGTATTGCACATCCGTGTTGCGAAACCATATGTTTGCGTATTTTTTGGACATTCGATAACAGCGTTTGAACATACGTACGACACCAGCGTTTAAACACACATACATAAAACATATAAACAAGAAACAAACAATACATAATTCCGGCATGCGCGCGCGACGACGCGGGCGCGTGCATTTCGTATCGTTTTTCCCAACCACTTTGTGGTGTTGGGTCGTCGAGTTGAACAAACACCGTCCCGCGTCATTTCCTCCTCCCGCTGCCCCCCCTCCCTCACTCCTCCCTCCCTTCCTCCTCCTCCTCC
This sequence comes from Prorocentrum cordatum, assembly GCA_963575745.1. NCBI lineage: Eukaryota > Dinophyceae > Prorocentrales > Prorocentraceae > Prorocentrum > Prorocentrum cordatum. The sequence continues at coordinate 21,100 of CAUYUJ010016410.1, read as the reverse complement.
TCTTCATCGTCACCATCAGCATCGTCCCGCCCATTTTGGCACACCCCTCACACGGCTCGTGGCCCCACAAGGAATTCCACCGGAGGCCCCAATGGCACAGGCCGCGTGCGGGGACCGCACCCATTTCGGCACACCCTTCACACGGTTCGTGGCCCCACAAGGGGCTCAACCGAAGGCCCCAGTGGCACAGGCCGCATGCGGGGACCGCGCCCATTTTGGTACACCCCTCACAGGGTTCGTGGCCCCACAGGGAGTTTGGCACAGGCCGCATGCGGGGACCGCACCCATGTTGGCGGAACCTTCACACGGTTCGTGGCCCTTCAGGGAGCTCCACCAAAGGCCCCAGAAGCACAGGCCGCATGCGGAGACCGCCACCCATTTTGGCACCCCTCACACGGTTCGTGGCCCCACAGGGAGCTCCACCGAAGGCCCCTGTGGCACAGGCCGCGTGCGGGGACCGTTCGCATTTTGGCACACCCCTCACACGGTGCGTGGCCTCACACGGAGCTCCACCGAAAGCCCCACTGGCAAAGGCCGCATGCGGGGACCGCACCCACGTTGGCACACCCCTCACACGGTTTGTGGCCCCACAAGGAGCTCCACCGAAGGCCCCCATGGCACAGGCCGCACGCGGGGACCGCCACCCATGTTGGCACATCCCTCACACGGTTCGTGGCCCCACAGGGAGTTCCACCAAAGGCCCCAGTGGCACAGGCCGAATGCGGGGACCGCACCCATTTTGGCATATTTTTCATACGGTTCGTGGCCCCACAGGGAGCTCCACCGGAGGCCCCAGTGGCACAGGCCGCACGCGGAGACCGCCACCCATGTTGGCGCAACCCTCACACGGTTCGTGGCCCCACAGGGAGCTCCACCGAAGGCCCCAGTGGGAAAGGCCGCACGCGGGGACCGCCACCCATTTTGGCACACCCTTCACACAGTTCGCGGCCCCACAGGGAGTTCCACCGAAGGCCCCAGTGGCACAGGCCGCATGTGGGGACCGCCACCCATGTTGGCACACCCTTCACACGGTTCGTGGCCCCACAGCGGGCTCCACCGAAGGCCCCAGCGGCACAGGCCGCATGTGGGGACCGCCACCCATTTGGCACGCCATTCACACGTTTCGTGGCCCCACAGGGAGCTCCTCCGAACGCCCCAGTGGCAAAGGCCGCATGCGGGGACCGCCACCCATGTTGGCACACCCCTCACACGGTTTGTGGTGCCACAGGGAGTTCCACCGAAGGCCCCAGTGGCACAGGCCGCATGTGGGCACCGCGCGCATTTTGACACACCCCTCACACGGTTCGTGGCCTCACAGGGAGTTCCACCGAAGGCCTTGCGGCACAGGCCGCATGTGTGGACCGCCACCCATTTGGCACGCCCTTCACACGGTTCGTGGCCCCACAGGGAGCTCCACCGAAGGCCCCAGTGGCACAGGCCGCATGCGGGGACCGCCACCCATTTTAGCACACTTTTCACACGGTTCGTGGCCCCACAAGGAGCTCCACCGAAGGCCCCAGCGGCACAGGCCGCATGCGGGGACTGCTATTCATTTTGGCACACCCCTTACGCTGTTCGTGGCCCTACAGGGAGCTCCACCGAAAGCGGTACCCACAATGCGGTACTCGCAGCTGCAGATGGTTGGGTCATTCGTCAGGCTAATTTGCAAAGGGTTCTCGCGACGGCACGTGCGCAAGGGCGTTCGAACGATTTCGGCATGCGCGCGCGAATCCCTGCGAAACCGAAGGTTGTTGAAGGAATTTGGCATGCGCGCGCGATAACGCGCGCGCGTGCGCACTTCGCGCCATGCTTTTGCAAGGGATTCTCGGCATCTGATGATTTTCGAGAAACTAGTGCGCGCGCATAGTATTCTGTCGCAGGGAATGGCAGCGGGGGCGGATACCGGCCCCCCTGGGACGGTGCGGATTCGCATCTGGGATGGACGGCGCGGCAGAATCAGCTGAAAATCCGAAGGAGAGCCCAGGCAGCGACGGGGCGGCGACGGCGAGCGCGGAGCCGCCAGACCGCCACCCAGAGGCCCAGACGACGAGGGCGGCGTCGGGGCGGCGGCGGGGCGGCGGGGCGGCGGCGGCGAGCACGGAGCCGCCAGACGGGCACCCGGGCCCAGGCCCAGACGAGGGGCGGCCACCGGGCGGACGACTGCGAGCACGCAGCCCTGCCAGGCGGACACCCAGGCCCAGGCGACGGGCGGCAACGGGGCGGCCAAGGCGAGCACCACGGAGCGGCCGGACCGCTGCCCGGGCCGAGCTTCTCAGAGCAGGGTCAAGAAGCCCTGGGTGCAAGCAGCGCTTGGGAAACAACTGGGGACATGCATACTCTGCGGGGTACCGGCCCATCTGCATCCGAATCATGGGCCCACATTGTGCGGCGATGACACGAATTTGACTGCGATGTGTTTCGCAAGCTCCATGGGAGGCCCCAGGAAGACAAGGTCTACCCATCCAGTTCAAGGCGTGTCGTTCCGCTGGACCACCCTAGGGCTCACGAAAGTGAAGAGAATATCGCAATCGACGGCCCCCAGGAAGGCGAGACCTACTTCGAACCGTTTTCAGGCGTCGATCCGCTGGACCTCCCAGGAGCCCACGAAAGTAGAGACAATTGTACAGCTAGCAGCTCACATGGACCCGCGAAGGCACGTGTCCCTCGCTCCGCTGGGCCCCCGAGGAGCCGCAAGAGTGGCGACAGATCCACAGTTGACAGTCCACAGGGAGCCGCGATGTCTTGACTGGTTGCGCGTGTCCCTCCGCTCCGCTGAACCTCCCAAGAGCTCCAAGAAAGTGGCAACGGTTGCGCTGCTGACAGCCCCATCAAGAGCCGCGGGGTCTCGACTGGGTGTGCGTTTGCCTCTCTCCGATGGACCTCCCGGGAGCCGACAACCCCCAGGGAGCCGCGAGGTCTCGACTGAGTCTGCGTGTCCTTCGACCTCCCGAAAGTGGCGACGGTTTCGCAGTTCTCAGCCCTAACGGAGCCACGAGGTCTCGATGAGGGGTGCGTTTCGAACGTGGCGACAGATTCGCAGTTGACAGCCCCCAGGGAGCCGCGAGGTTCCGACAGGGTTTGCGTGTCCTTCCGCTCCGATGGTTCCAAGTGGTGGCAATTTCGCGGTCGGCAGCCCCCAGGGAGCCGTGACGTCTCGACTGGGTGTGCATGACCCTCCACTCTGCTGAACTTTCCAGGAGCCCATAAAGTTGCTTACAGTTTCACAGTTGACAGCCCCTCAGGGAGCCGCGAGGTCTCGTCTGGGTGTGCAAGTCCCTCCGCTCCACTGGACCTCCGAGAGACCCCACGAGAGCGGCGACACTTGCGTTGGAGGCAGCCCGCCAGACAGCCGCGAGGCATGCGGCAAGTGTGGAGTATGAAGCCTGCAGGCGGGAGGCAGAAGGCTAGTGTAGGAAGAGAGGCGGGAATCGAAAGAGACGCGCGAGCAGCGCTGTATGCAAAGCGATCGTGCGATGCAGGACCTTAGTTGCCTCGATCAGCCCGTTTCGAAACGCAGCACGCCCCGTGTTCAAGACGCCCGTGCCAACACGTTGCGTGTTGGCTCCGCGTATTGGGCCACGTGTTGGCGAACGTGTCGCG
>CAUYUJ010016410.1:0-12500 GCA_963575745.1 Prorocentrum cordatum | reverse complement strand
CACCGCTGCGCCCCCCCCGCCCAGTACAGAGCTTCGTGGTCACATAGAGGGCTCCAGCGAAGGTCCCAGTGGGGGTGCCCGCATGCGTCCGCCACGCTCAGTACAGCGTTTCGTGGCCCCACATGGGGGCTCCACCGAAGTCGTCCGTGGTACCGCACGCATGCGTCCCCACAGCCCAATACAGCGCTTCGTGGCCCCATATGGACCTCCACCGAAGGCCCCAGTGGGACCGCCCGCATGCGCCCCCCCCACCCTTTACGGCACGCACCATCACGCGTTGCGTGGCCCACCGGAAACGGCACCCACAACGCGTTTCTCACAACTACATATGGCTGGGTCAATCGCCCGGATCTTTCAGAGGCTCTCTTTCATAATCTCCCCCGGAAGCTCTTCAGGAGCGCCCCTGGCATACTTCCATGATCCGCACGGCTTTCTCCAGATTCTCAAGGTTTCTGAAGGTTTCTTCAATATTCTTCTGGATGTGTCTTGGTTCAATGGAAACCCGCTGGATTCCTGGGGATGCCCCTGGAATTTTCATTCTTCATTAGGTTCTCTCGAATTCCCAAAGCTTCTGGGTTTTTTCGCGTTTCTCTGGGGTCCTTAAACATCCGCGCAATTCATCCGTATTCCCCACCAGGCTCCTTTGGAATCTTGAGGGTTCCGCAGGATCCTTCAGGGTGTCTGAAGGACTCAGAACGGGCTCTTGGGGGCAATATGAGGAACACCGCAGCGGGAACGCTGTTCCGACCCCCGCAAACAGCCCCGCCTGGAGGTGACGGTAAAACTACGCTCCGGCCTGACACCACCTTGATATACCCAATGGGCAAAGAAATGGCCCAGAAGTGACGGTCAGCCCCCGCCCGGATATGAATCTCAACCGTGCGATTATTATTACGACGACGGCGACGATTACTGCAACTATCACCAGTACTACTACTACTACCACTACTACTACTACTATTACGACGACGACGACGACGACGACGACGACGAGACGACGACGACGACGACGACGACGACGACGACGACTACTACTACTACTATTACTACGACTACTACTATTACCGCTACTACTACTACGACTACTACTACTACTACTACTACTATTACTACTACTACTACTACTACTACTACTACTACTACTACTACTACTACTACTACTACTACTACTACTATTACTATTATTATTACGGCGAGTACTACTACTACTACTACTACTACTCCTACTACTACTATCGCTACTGCTACTTCTACTACTACTACTACTACTACTACTACCAGTACCTTCGCTATGACCACCATTGCTATTCGTATTGCGACTACCATTTGTATCTCATCATTTATACGACCAGTAGTACTACTACTACGACTATTACCATGAATAGTACTATTACTACAACTACTTCTCTTATTACTACTAGGTTTACTACTTTTACTACTACTACTATTACTACTACTTCTATTACTACTACTACCACCACTACTACTACTACTACTACTACTACTACTACTACTACTACTACTATACTACTACTACTACTACTACTACTACTACTACTACTACTACTACGACTACGGCTACTACTACGACGACGACGACGACGACTACTACTACTACTACTATTGGTACTACTACTAGCATTGTTATTATTATTGTGACTACTACTACTACTACGACTACTACTACTACTACTACTACTGCTACTACTACTACTACTACTACTACTACTACTACTAGTAGTACTCTCATTTCTACTACAAATATTACTGCTACTACTACTACGACGACTACTATTACTACTACTACTACGACGACTACTACTACTATTACTATTACCCGTGCTACGACTGGTCGTGTTAATTCTACTGCTGCTGCTGCTACTACTACTACTACTACTACGACGACTATTGCGACTACTATTCGTATTAGTTCTAATACTAGTACCACTACTATTACTACTACGACTGCTACTTTTACTCGTATCACGACTTTTACTGTTACTACGGCTACGACTACAACGACGACAACTACTTTCATTACGACTCCTTTTAGTATTGCGACTACCCCTGCCACTACTACTAATTATTACGGTTACTACTGCTTCTACTCCTACGACGATTACGATTTCACGTATCATTACTGTTACTACTACTAGTACGACTACTACTACTACCACTACTTGAATCACCTTTACTACTACCACTACTACTACTACTACTACTACTACTACTACTACTACTACTACTACTACTAGTACTACTACTACTACTATTATTATTACTACTACTGCTACTACTACGGCTACTACTACTACTACTACTACTACTCTAACTAACGACTATTATTCATATTGTTACTACCACGACTACGACCAGTACGACTACTTCTACTACTACTACAACTACTTCTACTATTACTACTACTACGGCTACGACTACTACTACTACAAATACAACTGCCACCACGACTGTCTCTACTACTTGAATTACGGCGACGAATAGTAGTAGTACTACTACTACTACTACTACTACTAGGACTACTACTTCTAGTACTACTGCTACTACCAGATCTACTACTACAACAACTACGACTATTAGTACTATCGTTATCAGTACTACTACTACTCCCCCCCACAACTATTACCACGATTGTCACTACTGCCGGTACTATCACTGCTACCACCATCACTGCTACCATTATCATCATTAGTACGAGAACCATTACCATTGCTACTATCTTTACCCCTTCTACGATGACTACTGCTACTGCTACTTCTACTTCTACCGCTACTACTATGGCTACTGCGACTACTTCTGCGACAGCAACTGCTATTACTGCTTCCACTGACGCGACTCCGACTACTATCAATATTGTTAGCATTATTTGTTCGACTTTTTACGCGTATGGCTTTTACTTTTCTAGGCGCGTATTGTTACTACTACTCGTTTGCTTACGGCTAGTACTATTGTTTCCAATAGAAGCAGTGGCCTCACTACTACTACTTCTACTACCACTACTACTACTACTACTACTACTACTACTCCTACTACTACGGCTACTACTTCTACTACTACTACTACTACTACTACTGCTACTACTACTACTACTACTATTATTTCTACTACTACGAAAACTGAACTTACCACCCCTTTCGCGACTGCGACGACGACGGCGCCAACTTCTACATCGACGACTACTACTATGACGATTGCCAGTGCTACTACTACTACCGTTCCCAGTATTACGACGTCGACAACCTCTAATATTATGAGTGCTACGGGTATAACGGCTAGCATTGCATTTAATATTATTACTGCTTTAATCGTACGACTACTGCTGCTACTACTACTACTACTACTACTACTGCTACGGCTACTACTTTTTTGCGATTACAACTGCTACTACTACTACTACTACTACTACTACTACGACTACTACTACTACTACTACTTTCCGTACGGGAAGTGCCACTGCCAGTGCTACTGCTACTGCTACTAGTACGGCGACGGCTAATGCTACGACGACTACTACAGGTATTGATACGGCTGCCTCTACTTTTATTTTTCTAATACTATTACTACTACAACAGCTACTACTACTACTACTACTACTACTACTACTATTACGTTTACTTTTACTACGATTACTACGGCCACTACTACTACTACAACAACTACTACTACTATTATTACTACTACTACTACTACTACTACTACTACTACTACTACTACTACTACGACTACTACTACTACTACGACTACTACTACGACTACTACTACTGCGACTACTACTACTACTACTACTACTACTACTACTACTACTACTACTACTACTACTACTACCACTACGACTACTTCCACGATTCGTACTACTACTACTACTACGACTACCACTACGACTACTACTACTACTACTACTATTACTACTACTACTACTACTACTACTACTACTACTACTACTACTACCAACACTACTACTATCATTACTACTACTACTACTACTACTACTACTACTTCTACTTCTACTACTACTACTACTACTACTACTACTACTACTACTACTACTACTACTACTACTACTACTACTACTACTACTACCACTACCACTAACCCTACTACTCTACTACTACTACTACTACTACTACTACTACTACTACTACTACTACTACTACTACTACTACTACTCTTATCACGAATTCCCAACCATCCTGTGGTGTAGTTCTCGTGTTGAAGAGACCGTCCTCGCGTTCCTCTCGTCTCCTTTTCTATTTTGTCCGCCCCCTTTCCTCCCTCCTCCCGTCAACCCCCTCACGTTGGTACGCCCCTCACACGTTTCGTGGCCCCATTGGGAGCTCCACCGAAGCCCCCCGTGGGGGTGCCCGCATGCGCCCTCCACACCCAGCACAGCGCTTCGTGGCCCCCAGTGGGAGCTCCACCGAAGGTCCCAGCGGGGGTGCCCGCATGCGCCCGCCACACCCAGCACAGCGCTTTGTAGCCCCAGAGGGAGTTTCACCGAAGGCCGCAGTGGGGGATGCCAGCATCCGCCCGCCACACCCAGTACGGCGCTTCGTGGCCCCATAGGGAGCTCCACCGAAGGCCCCATGTGGGGGTGCCCGCATGCGTCCGCCACACCCAGTACAGCCCTTCGTGACCCCATGGGGAGCTCCACCGAAGGCCCCCGTCGGTGTGCCCGCATGCGTCCGCCACACCCAGTACAGCGCTTCGTGGCCCACTTCAGGGAGCTTCACCGAATGTCCCAATGGGGGGGCCCGCATGCGCCCCCCACACCCAGTACAGCGCTTCGGGGCCCCATAGGGAGCTCCACCGAAATCCTAAGTGGGGGTTCCCGCATGCGCCCGCCGCACCCAGCACAGCGCTTCGTGCCCCCCTTGACGGAGCTCCACCGAAGGTCCCAATGGGGGTGCCCGCATGCGTCCGCCAAACCCAGTACGACATTTCGTGGCCCCACAGGGAACCCCACTGACTGTCCCAGTGGGGCCGCCCGCATGCGTCCGCCACACCCAGCACAGCGAGCGTTTCGTGGCCTCATGGGGGGCTCAACCAGGCCCCAGGTGGACCGCCCGCATGCGTCCGCCACACCCACTACAGCGCGTCGTGGCCCAATGGGGAGATCCAGCGAAGGTCCCAGTGGAACGCCCGCATGCGTCCGTCCCCCCCCGCCCCACCCAATACAGCGCTTTGCAGCCCCATAGGGAGCTCCACCGAAGGCCCCAGTGGCACCGCTGCGCCCCCCCTATCCATTACAGCGCTTCGTGGCACCACATGGGGCTCCACCGAAGGCCCCCGTGGTACCGCCCACACGCGTCTCCACAACCAACTACAGCGCGCCGTGGCCACATAGGGGGGCTCCACCGAAAACCCCAGTGGGACCGCCGGCACGCGTCCCCCCCATCCATTACGGTACGCCACATCACGCGTTGCGTGGCCCACGGGAAGCGGCACCCACAACACGCTAACCACAATTACCACGATCACGGATACGACAATTATGATGATTATTACGAGTACGACTACTACCATTACTAACTTCTACTACTACTACTACTACTACTACTATTATTACTACTACTACTACTACTACTACTACTACTACTACTACTACTACTACTACTACCACTACCACTACTACTACTACTACTACTACTACTACTACTACTACTACTACTACTACGATTTTCATTACTACTACTACTACTACGACGACGACTACTACCACTACTACTACTACTACTACTACTACTACTACCACCACTCCACTACTACTACTACTACTACTACTACTACGACGGCGACTACTACTACTACTACTACTACTACTACTACTACTATTGCTGTTACTACTACTACTACTACTACTACTACTACTACCACGACTACGATTTCTACTCGTACTACGCCTACTACTACGATTACTTTGAGTAGTAGTAGTAGTAGTACTACTACTACTACTACCACCGCTGCTACCATTCCTACCAGTACGACCACTACTTCCACTAACGCTACCGCTACTTTTGCTACCACCACTGCGACTACTAGACTTCATACCACTACTGTTGCTACTACTACTCCTACTACTACTACTACTAATACTACTACTACTACTACTACTACTACTACTATTTGTATGGCGACTACTACTTCTACTACTACTACTACTACTATTGTTACTACTACTACTACTACTACTACTACTCTTACTACTACTACTACTACTACTACTACTACTACTACTATTACTACTACTACTTCTACTACTACTACTACTACTACGTCTATTACTACAACTACGACTACTACTACCGCGACTACGTTCACTACTGCTGCTACCATTCCTACGACGGCTACTGCTACTACTACTACTACCTCTACTACTACTACTACTACTACTACTACTACTACTACTACTACTACTACTACTACTACTACTACTACTACTAACTACTATACTACTACTACTACTAACTACTAACTACTACTACTACTAACTACTAACTACTACTACTACTACTACTACTACTACTACTACTACTACTACTACTACTACTACTACTACTACTACTACTACTACTACTATACTACTACTATATTACTACTATACTACTACTACTACTAATACTACTACTTACTACTACTACTACTACTACGACTACTACTACTACTACTACTACTACTCTACTACTACTACTACTACTACTACTACACTACTACTACCACTACGACTACGACGAGTCTTTCTTCGACTGTTGCTACTACTACATCTACTACTAATTACTGCCTGCTACTTCTACTACTACTACTACTACTACTACTACTACTCCTACTACTACTACTACTACTACTACTACTACTACTACTACTACTACTTTTACCAGTACTACTATGCTAAAACGACCACTATTACTACCACTTCTACGGCGACTACTAGGACTACTACTAGGACTATCGCTATTACCAGTCCGACTACTAGTACCACTACAACTGCCACTGTCACCACGACCACCTTGTCTTACTACTACGACTACTACTACTACCACCACCACCACCGCTACTTCGACAATTGCTACTCGTGCTACTACTACGACTACTACTACTACTACTACTACTACTACTTTCACTATGACTTCGACTACTACTAGTAAGACTAGGACTACTACTACTACTACTGCTACTACTACTACTAAGATGCTAGTACTATTTCTACTACCCCCTACTTCTGCCACCACGACCACGATCACTATTGCGGCCGTCGTTGCCACTACTTTACTGTTACTGCTACTGCTATTTACGAATACTGCGGCTACTACTACTACTGCTACTACTACTTCTACGACTAACACTACGACCATTTACTTCTATTCAACTATTTCTATTACTACTACTACTACTACTACTAGCACTACTACGACGACTATTCCGATTACTACTACAACCAGACTACTATTACGATTGCCGTTGTCACTGTTAGTATCATTGTTGCTACGACTATTAATACTACTGGTAGGACTACGATGTGTACTACTACTACTACTACTACTACTACTACTACTACTACTACTATTACTAGTTAGAGTACTACTACGACTTCGACGACGACCACGACTACTACTGCTACTACTACTACTACTACCAGCACTACTATTATCATTACTACGACTACTGCTACTACTACGATGACTACTACTACTACTTACTACTACTGCACTACTACTCCGACTACGACTACTACTACTACTACTACTTACTTCTACTACTACTATACTACTACTTACTACTAACTACTCGACTACTACTACTACTACTACTACTACTACTACTACTACAGCTACTACTACTTACTACTACTATACTATTACTACTACTTACTGCTACTACTACTTCTACTTCTCTACTTACTACTAATACTATTTTTTTCTACTACTACTACTACTTACTACTACTACTAGTTGTTTGACTACTACTAGTTCGACGACGACGACGACGACGACGACGACGACTATTACTACTACTACTACTACTACTACCTCCTACCTCCTACCTCCTACTACCTACTACCTACTACCTACTACCTACGACCTACTACCTACTACCTACTACTACTACTACTACTACTACTACTACTACTACTACTACGACTACTATTACTAATACTACTACTACTACTACTACTACTACTACTACTACTACTACTCCTACTACTACTACTACTACTACTACTACTACTACTGATACTACTACTACTACGACTACTACTACTACTACTACTACTACTACTACTACTACTACTACAAATACCTCTGCACGGCATTTTCCTGGGACTACGTTGTCCTTCTCAGTCTACTTCCCCTTCCCTCCTCGGCGTTTTCCTTCCGGGGGCCAGGGGGGGGCAATGATCTCCAGCGGATTGCGTTACTTTTCTGTTCAAGCTTTGCGTTTTGTCCCTTCCATTCGGTATCCTGGTGCTTGCTTCGGACCCCGCGACAGTCCAAATTCGGGGGCATCGAGTGTGGGGGATGGGCATAAAAGGGGGGGACGCATCGACCCCCAATCGCCCACGGATCGCCGATGGGGGCCCGATGGCCGCGACCTGCCCAGGAGCGCGCGAATCTGCTATATCGGGAGCCCGCCGCCGACCTATCAGCGATGGGCCCCCAATAGCGAATCGGGTCCATCGCGCATCGCCGACTCCTCGTCCTCCTCCCCCTCCTCCTCCCCCTCGTCCTTCTCCTCCTCCTCCTCCTCCTCCTCCTCGTCCTCCTCCTCACAGGACGGGAGCTCCCGGAGCCGCCCCCTCCTCCGATGCCAGCCCCCCCCCAGTCGTTGCCCCTCACAGATGGAACACCCCGAGACTTCGTTGCCTCGATGCGCCCGTTCTGCAACGCAAAACGTGCCGTGTTCAAGACGTCCGTGTCAACACGTTGCGTGTCGGCTCCACGTAGTGGACCACGTTTTGGCGAGTGTATCGCATCGGGCCTACGTCTTCGGCCTGCGTGTCGAGCTCCGTATCGATAGGATACGTGTTGCGTGTTGCGTATCGGGGCAGCTCAGCCCCGAGAAAGGGGACGGATCCAGGACGGGGTGGACCCCCCGCGCGCGCCGTGGCCAACACCACGGCGCGAGGCCTCTCCTGGGCCTCGGCCTCCCGAGGCCCTCACCGGGCCTCGTGCTTGGGCAGGGCTCGGGCGGAGCAGTGCTTCTTGGCGGTGTCGTGGACTGCTTTGAGTTTGCTGATCGCTTCGCAGCAGAGGCAGAACGAAGACAGAGGCCACATGTGAACCCTACCCCTACCCCCCTCGAGTTCTGAAGGGGAGGGTGGGGTTCACTTCGTTCGGGAGCTCCCGAGCGAAGTGAACCCCACTCTCCCCCTCAGAAATCGTTGGGGGGCAGGGGTAGGGTTCAAATGTGGCACCCTAACGAAGGAAAGCGAAACCAAAACGAAAACGACAAAAACCGCTGAGCTCTTCCCTGTGCCCGGGGCCGCAGAGGTAAGCTCACGTGCGAGTGCTTTTTCCCGTCCAGAAGAGGCAAGGCGGGGCCCGGCGCCAAGTTTCTCTTCTGCATCTTCTACTCGACGACAGCCGGCGCCGACAACGTGAAGGAGCCAACTACGCGCAGAGGGGGGGGTAGGGCAGGGGGGAAGGCTTCTTGGAAGCACCCCTCCTTCTTAGAAGGCGTGGGCGTTGTCCGTAGATGTAGGGCTGCCGCCTTCAAAGAACCAGCCTTCTTCTAAGAAGCCTCGACGACTGCCAGCGCCGACAACGTGAAGGAGGGCTGGGCGTCGCGCCAGGGGGGGGCCGATAACTGGGGGGGGCAGCGAGGGCTGCAGAAAAGGGGCCCTGTAGGGCTGAAGTGGCCCCTGAGGGCCCAAAAGGGGGCCTTTGGTGTTCGAGAGGCGCACTCTCCTCCCCCCACGCATCGCTCCCCCTCATCGAGCGGCGTCCAGTCAAGGAGGGGCTGATGGCAGAGCGCGGCGGCAACCTGGAGAAGATCATCAAGAAGCATGCGGACGAGATCCTGGGCGGAGACAGCTATAAGGTCGGAGGCAAGTTTGAAGGCTACGAGTCCGATCGCCTCGGCGCGATAGTCTACAAGGTCGCCAAGGGAGGCCAAGAGGCCCCCGCGTGCTCTCCGAAGGACGCGGAGATCGCGGAGCCCTGCGCCCAGCTGCGCACAAAAACGCCCGTCGGGGCTTCGATCGCCGATCGCAGACAAGGCGTAAGTAATGATGCGGGGCTTCGAGCCGGCGTGGGGTCTGAGGTGGCCCAGCACTGGTTCTGGCGAGCAGGAAGGGGGGGGGGGGTCGGGGCTCCAGGTTCGCGGATGTTTGGTTTTGTTGTTGTTGTTGTTATTGTTGTTGTTGTTGTTGTTGTTGTTGTTGTTGTTGTTGTTGTTGTTGTTGTTGTTTTTGTTGTTGTTGTTGCTGTTGTTGAACATTATTACTTCTAAAGAATAATTATTTTTGGGGCCCCTGGTGCACGGCCCCCTCGCCGCGCCTAGGCCGCAGCCATGTTTTCATCATTTTCGTGAGGAAGTCTCCGGCAAAACGGGTTGGTCCGGATCCGGTTGTTTTGTTACGGGCGGTTTTCCCTTGCAAAAAATAAGGCAAAGTGGACATTTCTTGTTCCAACATAACCAAACTTCAAGAATCCCTTGCAAAAAATAAGGTAAAGTGGACATTCGCGCGCGCAAGACGAAATCCTTCCAAAACCTTAGTTTTCGGAGCGATAACATAACCAAACTTCAAGAATCCCTTGCAAAAGATAAGGTAAAGTGGACATTCGCGCGCGCAAGACGAAATCCTTCCAAAACCTTGGTGTTCGTAGCGATTTTAACATAAAAACATCAAAAAACCAATGGTTTTTCAAAAAAAAAGTGTCAACATTTCATCCCGCGCGCTCTTGCGGATTTGTAGGAAACCCAACACTTTTTAAACATTTCTGTCAAACGGGCTTTTGCGAGCAACTTTTTCACGTGCTTCGAACTTCTCCAACAACGGTTGCGCACCTGCCAGGGCCATCATCCCTGTCAAATAATACCATGCGGGACACATTCGTTTTTCTTCGCGCGCGCACGCCGAAATCTTCAAAAACCATTGGGTTTCTTAGGAATTTTAGCACCGCGCAACATAAAATCATACGAATCGCACCGTAGGTCCTCGCATATTGTTGGAACAGGGGGAAAAGTCGTATACTAAGCTAGCGTCCAGAAAATGTTACCACAACAAGTCACTGTACCCATGCGCCAGTGTAGAAGCCACGGTCGTCCGCAGGCCACGAAGTGAAGTGTCCGAACGTCATAGGGCGGGAAGCTGGGTGTGGGTGGTGGCGAAGAGTCGTTTGGTAATGTGGTAGAGCTTGAACCGGCCCCCCCACAAAGTTGGGGTATTGGCGGGCGTCGTATGAAAACCCTGGCACTGGTGAGAACGGAGTGTCCCCACGTGCTGGTAATTGTTGTTGTTGTTGTTGTTGTTGTTGTTGTTGTTGTTGTTGTTGTTGTTGTTGTTGAACTCTCATTCTTGAAGAATAATTATTGTTGATCCCCCCACCGGTGCACATTGATTTTTTTCGATTGAAGTGCCACCCCCGGGGCTCGCACTTTGTTTTTTCTCAAGGAAAGTCTTCCTGCTCAAACTGTGCCCCTGCCCCCCGGGTTACAACAACAACGGCTCCCGCCTGAGACTTCCTCGATTTTTACTCAGGACCCCCGCTCCCGCCTGAGACTTCCGCGCAATTTACTCAGGAAAGGCGCTCCCGTTTGAGACTTCCTCGCAATGTAATGAAGACCCCCGCTCCCGCCTTAGACTTCCGTGCAATTTACGTGGGAACGGCGCTCCCGCCTGAGACTTCTTCGAATTTTATTCAGGACCCCCGCTCCTGCTTGACATTTCCGCGCAATTGACTCAGGAACGGCGCTCCCGCCTGAGACTTCCTCGCAATTAGTGAGGACCCCCGCTCCCGCCTGAGACTTCCGTGCAATTTGCTCAGGAACGGCGCTCCCGCTTGAGACTTCCTCGCAACTTAGTCAGGGCCCCCGCTCCCGCCCGAGATTTCCTCACAATGTACTCAGGACTGCGCTCTCGCGTGCGACGTCCTCACCAATTATTCTGGAATTGCGTTTCGGCGCTCAGGAACCACGCGCGCGCCAAGGACGCCTTCACAACGTGGTATCTTCCCTCTTCCTTCGTCCTTCCCCCTCCCCTTCCTCCCACTCTCCCTCGTTCTTCCCCTCCTCCTCTTGCAGGGCCCGCGCCAATTCAATGGCGGGCAGAGAGATGTACGCCCCCGAAGGATTGTCCGCCCGTTCCGGTTTGCCCGTACGTCTAAGCCCGCCGGCCCCAGCAAAGAGAAATAACCCCCCCGAAAGGGGTGTGATCGAAGACAAAGAGGGCGGGTTTCGAGGGTGTAGGGTATACGTGTTGAATGACTCGCGGGCAAGTAAGAGCGTACATCCTTAAAAGGGTTGTTGTTGTTGCTGCTGTTGTT
>CAUYUJ010016409.1:265000-279958 GCA_963575745.1 Prorocentrum cordatum | reverse complement strand
GGGTGACACCGAATTTCAGAAATGTGGCAAACCCGTTGTGTTTTTACACCCTGACCCTACGGATCTGCGTGAGGGGCGCTGCCGAATTTCAGAAATGTAGCAAATCCCCTGTGTTTTTGAACCCTGACCTTGCCGATCTGCGTGAGGGGTGCCGCCAAATTTTTGAAATGTGGCAAAACCTCTTTGTTTTTGAACCCTGACCCTGCCGATCTGCGTGAGGGGTGCCACCGAATTTCAGAAATGTGGCAACTCCGATGTGTTTTGGACCCTGACCCCGCCGATCTGCGTGAAGGGTGCCAGCGAATTTCAGAAATGTTGAAAATCCGTTGTGTTTTTTGCAGCCTGACCCCGCCGATCTGCGTGAGGGGTGCCACTGCATGTCAGAAATGTTGCAAATCCGATGTGTTTTTGGACCTTGACCCCGCCGATCTGCATGAGGGGGGCCCTCAAATTTAAGACATGCGGCAAATCCAATATGATTTTGGACTCTGACCCCGCCGATCTGCGTGAGGGGTGTTAGCGAATTTCAGAAATGTGGCAAATCCCATATGTTTTTGGACCCTGACCCCGCCGATCTGCGTGAGGGGTGTCAATGTTTACCCACCCCAGCAATTCAGAGCACACGCTCAGGGCGTGGTGAAAATGCCCGTTTTGGGCCTCCCCTCCTCGCGCGGTCCATCAACAATGAACAGGAAGCAGCAAGACGTCAACGAGGAACAGTAAGCAGCCTGATTCAGAACTCCTCTACTATTATTACTACTGTGGTTATTACTACTGCTTCGACGTCTACTACTACTACTACTACTACTACTACTACTACTACTGCTACTACTACTGCTACTACTACAACTACTACTACTACTACTACTACGACTACTACTACTACTACTACTACTACTACTACTAGTCTTATTATTACGACTACTCCACTTATCATTACTAGCATTACTACTACTACTACCACCACCACCACCACCACCACCACCACCACTACTACTACTACTACTACTATTACTACTACTACTACTACTACTACTACGACTACTACTACTACTACTACTTCTACTACTACTACTACTACTACGTTTACTAATTCGACGACTACTACTTTTACAATTGTTACTACTACTACTACTACTACTACTACTACTACTACTACTACTACTACTACTACTACTACTACTACTACTACTACTACTACTACTACTACTACTACTACTACTACTACTACTAGTGACTACGCTAATACACTACTTACTACTAGACTACTACGACTGCTTACTACTACTACTAATACTACTACGACTATTATTATTCCTACTTACTACTGCTTACTACTGCTACTACGATACTATACTACTACGACGATACTACTAACTACTACCACTACTACTACTACACTGTCTGCTACTACTTACTACTACCACGACGACGCGACGACAATTACTACATATTGCTAATGCTACTGCTACTGCTACTGCTAACTACTACCACTACCAATACCACCACACGGACTACATACGACTACTACTACTACTAACTACTCCTACTACTACTAATACTATACTACTACTGCCACTATACTACTACTTATTTAAACTACTACTACTACTACTACTACTACTACTACTACTACGACTACTACTACCACGGCTTACGAACTACTGACTACTATACTACTTTACTACTATTCCTACGATGCGACTACTACTATTTACTTGTACTACTACTAAGACTACTACTACTACTATACTACTATTAACTACTACATACCAATACTTGACTACTACGACTATACTATACTACTACTAATACTACTACTTACTTCTTTCTTCTTATACTTCTTTCTTCTACTACTATACGACGACCGAAGACTACTATTATTACTACTACGACTACTACTACTACTACTACTGATGCTGCTGCTGCTGCTACTACCACTCATGCACTGCTTACTGCCTACTGCTACTGATACTACTACTCACTACACTACTACTACTACTATACGACGACTACTACATACTAATTTACTACTACTACTACTACTGACTATACTACTACTACTACTACTACTACGACTACTACGACTACTACGACTACTACTACTACTACTACTACTACTACTACTACTACTACTACTACTACTACACTACGACTACGACTACTACTAGGACAATCCGGGGTCCATGTTCCGTTGTTGGAAGCCGTTGAGCCGTGTGGATTCCTCGGGATTCTGCGACAATCTGTTGAATTCTGTATGATTCCTGCGGGATCAGCAGGAATCTTGAGGCTACTGAGGGTGTTTCAGGGTTCTGGATTCATCCGGATCCTTTGGGATTCCGCAGGGTCCAGGGCTTAAGACCCTCAGCCCAGGGCCTAGACCCAGGGCGCAGAGCCCAGGGCCAAAAGCTCATGGCTCAGGGCCAAGGGCCCAGGGCTAGGGGTTCAGAACTCAGGGCCTAGGGTCCAGGGCTCAAGTCTGGGCGCAGGGCACGGGGCACAGGGCTCAGGGCACAGGTCTCAGGGCTCAGGGCGCAGAGCTCAGGGCCCAGGGCCCAGGGCTCAGGGATCATTGCTCAGGGCTCAGGGCTGGCTCAAGACGGGCTCAAGACGGGCTTGGGCCACCGCTCGCCCGCCCGCCCGCCCGCTACGCGCCGGGCCGGTGCTGGGCCGTGGCGGCAGGATGGGTGGAACGCGGCCGTTGCCTTCCGAGGCGGCGTCGCGGCGCCGCCGCCGCTACCGCCAACGCGCGGCGGAGGCGGCAGCAGCGGCGGCGGCGACCAACACGCTCGACCTGGAAGAGATGTACGACCTGGATTGGCGTTTGGGTATGGTGGCCTCTGCGGAGCGCTCCGAAATGAACTACGAGGACAAGAGTATCGATCGCAGCCTCGAGTCGACTGCGGTCGCAGAGGAGAGTTCCCTCGGGCAGGACTCCGAGCGCGAGGACTCCGAGGATATCTTCCACAACCAGGTCTGCGAGCAGGTCGGCTTCGAGACGCGCGACGGCGAGCGGGGGGGCCCCGGAGGACAGGACTCGAATCATCGGAACTGCATTCGAGGCGTTCTTCCACTGGCGCCCCTCGCAGCGCTGCCTCAGCCTGCGGCGCTGGCGCAGGCAGTTGTTGTGAAGAACATGTTGAACGTGAGCTTCCGGATCGAGGCGTCCGCGGGCGGCGCAGCCTCGCCCGCCGAATGGCCAGAGGAAGGCAAGAGCAGGTGCCAGAGCAAGCTTGGCTTCGAGAGCGACGAGATGAACGATGGCCGCCCCCCTAATCCGGACGGCGCCCAGGGGGGCGTCGAGGGCATCGGTGAGAAGACGAAGGACGTCGGGGACCGCGACTCTTTACCCGACGCCCCGCCCGACGCCCTACCCGACGCCCTGCCGCCCGACGCCATTCGCGACGCCCCGCCCGACGCTGATCGACGCGCGGGGGTGCACGAGGACGCCGACGGCACGATGAGGGGCCCTGCTCGGGGAGACGCCGGGGCGCCGAAGTCTGCGCAGAGCCCGCTCTCGGGGGGGGATGCTGCGGCGCACTTGGAAGCGATGGGTCTCATTCGCATCTTGTCTCAGAGTCCTGAGGCGGATCCAACCTCGATCCTCGAAGTCGTCGAGTCCCAGAGCAGATTCTTCACGGCCGCGGGCGTCACGAAGAAGGACAAGGCCATGGTTCGGAAGGGGGTTGGCTTCGCTCGCGCGGCCATGCGCCTGAAGCGGCACCTGGCGGAAACGGAGGTGGCGCGTTGCGCTTTGCCGTCGGCCTGACGGCGAGGCGCCCCAAGGCCGAGCTGGTGGAGGAGACCGCTCGCGGGCGCTGCGTTCGCCCCCCTCTGAGGCCAGCGTTCCATTCGCAGTGCCGACCGCCTGGAGGGCGGCGAGTGGTCGAACGCGACGGTCGTCGCGGGCGTTCCTCCTCCCCTCCCTCTCTTCCTCCTCTCTCCTTCCCCTCTCCCTCCCACTGCACGGTCTGTTGTCGCTCTTAGCTGGCTGTCGCCAGGTCCGCCCACGTAGAAGCATCCGCACCGGCCTGCCATGGCCGCGGCACGCCGTGCGGCGACGATAGTAGAATTGATATGCTCCTCCTCTTCCTCCCCCTCTTCCTCCTCCTTCCGTCCTCCCCCTCCTCCTCCTGTCAACTCGTCGACGCTCTCGAAGTCGTCAAACTCTCTCTCGAAATCCGTTTCCCGTCCTCGGCCGAAACGTCCTCGACGCTATCCCCGATCACGCTCTGCGGGCGGGGAGAAGTGATGGTAACCTTTTGGTCTGCCGAGAGGCCTCTCGAGCTTGAGCCAAACTGGTACTTGCTGTCATGACTGCTGCTCTGCACTGCGTGCTGTACACATGCTCTGCCATGCCTGCTGGGGAGGGTCGCATCTAACATCTTATGTCAGAAAACCTCTGAAATACACTCGCAACTGCATTGCGTGGAGTACAATTCACACTGGTGAAAAAGGGAAAGAAAACTGATTAAACACTCTCATTAAAGAAAATCCTTCGCAGCTGCTCGTCGTTGCATTGCCTGCTGTAAACACATGCCCGAGAGAAATGCGCCGGTCAATCGTCGCAATCAACCTCTCAAAGAATAGCTTCATTGCGAGGGGGGGGGGGGGGGTAGAAATAAGAGACAAGAACAGGATGCAAAACGTGTTTTGCCGGGGCTCACTCACTTTGGCCCTTTAGACCTGCGCGGGATTCCACCATCTCTTTCGTCACTTCCCAGCCTCGGGAGAAACCCTGCGTAGCGCGAACATAACGTCCGTAAGCTCCGTCGGTCTGGCCCACAGATGAGTAGTGCACGGGCCCTTGAACTCCAACGTTCCACTTGATATTGCTGATCTTCACCTTCTGCTCACGTTTATGCTTTGTCTTTCCTTCTGCCTGCTCGGGGCTTGGCTCTGGATGGGTCGCGCTCGTCTCCTTCTCGGACCACCTGTTGTACGTCATGTAGCATACTGCGAACAGGCCCACGATCATCAGGATGGTCGTCATGATTCCTTTGATGAACGTGCCGAGGGAAATCCTGATCACCACTTGCGGTGACATGGCCCACTCGAGCTCCATCACTGCCGTCGCCCTTGCGTCGTAGATCTCCACCTCGCTGCTGGCTGCTGTCGTCATGGATGCCATGGTCGCCATCGCCGTCATTGTGCTTATCTTCGGTCTTGGTGTGGCGAACCTCTTGGCTTTCTCCTGTCGGTCCTAGACGGTCTTCTTCTTGGCTGCCTGGAAATTCTCATCGAACTTCAGGCTTATCGTCCCAGTGCGCAGCCTGTCTGCCAGTAGTTGCCGCGCCGACAGCTTGGTGAAGCCGTCCGCGAACTGGCGCTCCGAGCTGACCCAGTACCAGCCCGTCGCGCTTGCCGTCATACGCTCTTTGAGCACCTGCACCTCGATGCCCGTCCGCTTGTCGTCGAAGTTGTGCACGTGTGGCTTCTGGGCCGCGTCATACAGCGCCTTGGCGTCCACCACCCCTCGTCCCCTCCCCCACCCCCTCCCCCCACGCCCCCCACCCCCCCCACTCACCACATTCCCCCACTACCCCGCCCCATCCCCCCGCAACCTCTCACCCCCCCCCCCCCCACAACCCAACCCTCACCCCCCCCCCCACCCCAACCTCCCACACCCCCTCCCCACCCCCCCCCCCCCCCCCCGCTGCACCCACCCCCCACTTTTACCCCACTCTCCGCCCCGCCCCCCCCCCCCCCCAAGCCCACCCACCAATGCACTCCTTCCCAGCACCGTCATGGCGCTGTTGAGCCTCGGGTCCCTCGTCGGGTCGAGCATCAGGCTGTAGTGCGCCTCCACATGCTCGAGTGCGCCCACTCCTCCTGCTGCAGCTTGGGCTTCTCTCGCCAATGAGGACCTTCTCACCCTTGGTAGTTTCCACGATCGCCAGTCGACCACGGTGTACTTGATCGTCTCGCCGCTCAACACACTCCTGTGCGCTGCCAGGATGAGGTAGCCTCCCTGCGAGCTTCCATCACGTCGTACTGCCCATGCTGCGTCCGCCATACAAATAAACGCCACCTCGTTGGGATCGTCGCATATCTTGGGAAACAACTGGCACACGTCGCTGTTGGCCTTGGCGAACCTCAGCGTCTTGTTGGCCTCCACTAAGTCCTGCACGGTGGAGCTCTCGTTAATTGTACCTTGTCCGAGACTCACGCTGCACTGCAAGTGGGGTGCCGCCTGGATGCTGGGCCACGCCAAACTGCCCATAAGTCCTCGTAGTTGTCGTCGCTCGCCCTCTGTGATGGCCAACTTGTGGTCGCTGGCCCTGCTCTTGGTCATCGTGATCGGCTTGAGCCCCTTGATGTAGGTCTCGCAGCTCATCTGATAATCTCCGTTTGTCGCCTTGGTGAGCTGGTTGCCGCAGAAGTCCATGGACGAGTCGCCGGCCACGTTCAAAGTGCCAGTCTCGGTGTCCTCCCACGTCCGGAAGTTGAAAACCTTCTTGAGCTCCTGGACGCGCGCCGAAAAGCACGCCTGGCCCTCCTTGTTGCTGCCGCCTCCTAGCATGTCGTCCACATGTAGACCGATAGCGCCGTCGAAGACCTTCACATTCGTCTCGTCCAGCCGTTAGCTCAGAAACAGGCAGGGGTCCAGCGGGTGAACCACAAAGCCGCGCCCGATCATGCGGTCCGTGGCCTCCTCCCACCAATGTCTCGGCGCGTCGCTCAAGCCGCACATGCTCTTGAGCAACCTCATCCGTGTTCCAGGTTGGTTGGTACCCGAGCATCTTGCAGGCCTCGGATGGCAAGAGTACAGAGATGCCACGGTCCGAGCGCTTGCCCTGCAGGAATGCGGTGCTCAAGTCCGCCGTGAACAGAGTCCAACCATGGATGCGACTCAGGAGCACGATGAACGCCCTGCTCAATCTCGTCATCGTCGGAGAAGACTTGGCCAGGGTTCCCGCGATGGCGTCTGGATCGCGAAACCCTTGGATCACCAGCCGCGCCTTGGCTCGGCGGCTTCCGTCAGCGTTCCTCGACCACTTCAGCAGGAACCTAGCACGCAGAACTTTCTTGGGGCCCTCTACCTCCTTCTTGTCTTGCTCCCAGACCTGGTTGTCAAAGAAGCTCTGGAGCTCCGCGCGCTTCGCCTCCGCAAACTTGGCCTTGTCCTCCGCGTTCATGTTCCTCTCGCTCAGCTCGCCAGCCGCGTAGCACTCCTCAAAGTCCAGGTTGAACGCCATGGTGGCGGCGTCGTAGTTCCAGCCCTTGGGCAGGACCTCCACGCTCATGAACATCACGTCCTCTGCGATCTCCACTTTGTCATAGGGCCCCGACCGACTGACGCTTCTCTGTCGGTCTCGCTGGGATGGGAACGTACGTAGTGGTGCCATCTCCAAGGCGTCCTGACTCCGTCGCATCTCCGTGAACCTTGCTCTCGCGTCGGTCACCTGTTGATCTGGTAGCTCAGCTGGTTGTGGCTGATCTGCTGGTGCTTCTCGCTGTTCTGGTCGCGGGAGTAGATCGGCCTCGTCGTCATCTGGAATGGCCTGGTTGGCGGCCGTCGTTGTAGGCTCCTCGTGGCTGGCAGGCCTGGGCTCCGCTTGGGGCTCTGAACCCTGCGCCGATACCTGTCTGAGTTGATCCGCCATGGCCTGCTCCACCGTCGGCGCGCTCCCAGTGGTTGGGGTTGGTTCGTCCTCCTCCATCGGCTCGCTCAAGCGGTCCTCCTCGCTGGGACCAGGCAGCTGGCTGATGTCGAAGAACTGCACAATACCTCCACGTCGTAACCCTTGCAAAACGGTCTGTGCTGCCTGAAGGTTTGCCGGTCGCTTCGGCTCGCCGATCCGCTCCACGATGGGTCTGATTTGGTCTGGGCTGCAGCGCAGCAGACTCCCGCCATGCGTAATCCAGTAGACCTTGGGCTGGCCACTCTCTGAGTCCTCGCGCAACGCCACGGTAGCCGGCCCCCTCCAGCGTGACTTCTGGAGCCTGCTGGCCCCGCGATCGCGCCAGTAGTAGCACTCCTCGCCCACGTTGACCGAGCCGTGCGTGTCACGTCGCTTCCGCAGGAAGGCCCTGCGAAGCCTCTCCGTCGAGTCCGCCTTGATGAATGCCGTAGCTGCGGCCACGCGCCGCTGCATCGCCTCCTGGAAGGTCTCCTCCTCCAGGTAGGCCTCCGCTGCCGGCGTGTGTAGAGCATCGGCGGACAGGGAGTCGTTCAGCTCGGGGTTGTAGCCCAGGACCCACTGTGCTGGACTGTAGTAGCCCTTGTGGTGCATCATCCTGTTGATCTGGTTGGGCACATAGTCCAGTGCTGTCTTCAGGTTCTCGATGGTGCGCTCTAGGCCGGTCTCCTCGAACCAGAGCTCCGTCGTCTCGCGCATCACCTGGTGAGCTCGCTCCGCGGGGCCCAGTGCCTGATGAGCCTCGCCAGGGGCGACTCGCATCTTGATGTTGTGTTGGCTGGCCCAGTCCAGCATCTCCTGACTGCATGCTGCGCCGCACTCGTCCATTATGAGGTTGGTTGGGGTCCCGTAGTGCCGAATCCACTCCTTCTCGATGGACTTGATGGCCTCGGCGGTCGTCTCCCGGTTGACGATCCTGCACTTCTGGAACCGGCTAGCTCCGTCCAGCACGTGCGCAATCCTCGCCGAGCCTGAGCGCAACTTGAACTCGAAGAAGTCCAGGTACAGTGCCTGGTTGAACGTCGTCCAGGAAGTCGGTGCCGACTTCGGTGGCTGTGATGCTCGCTTGCGCTCCGCGCAACTGGCGCACTTGCACTGCTTGGCGCAGGCGATGACTTCTTCTCTGGCGCCCGCTGTCGTCAACATCCACACGAACACCTCCATGCTGGGGTGGCCCAGGTTCTTGTGGAGGCGCTCCACGTACCCGAACACGTTCTGGCCGAACTCGCTCTTGAGCATCTTGTTCTGGTACGTCTGCTTGGCCTCGTTGCTGTCCACCGTCGTGTGGTATATATACTCCACCGCGTCCTCGCCCTGCTTCAGGCCCAACACCAGGACGTCGGGGTCCTGACTCGGGGGCTGCTCCAGCAGGTCACTCAAGATCTGCGCCAGGAGGGGCCCGTAGTTCTCGGCGAAGCTGGCGCGGTGCAAGTTGGTGCTTGGAATCTTGCCTTCAAGGTGGACATGCTTATGCTGTTTATCACACTGGTACTCGTTGAGTCCTAGAGCCATTCCTTGTCGTGTCGTGCGAACTCCAGTGCGTTTCCGAGCCAATCCTTCCCTTGGAATCTCCAGTTGTCATGCACTGGTCGAATAATGCATGATGTCCGGGTAACTCGTAAAGTGCCTTCGTCCTCCAGCTCCGTGCCGTAGCTGGTTGCTCCAGGTGAGCATCTCGGTAGGCTTGCCACTGCTTGTTGTAGATCTGCTTGCAGAACATCAGGTGCGTGCGGTGATGATCCTCACGACGCTGCTGCAACAACTTCTTGTCATCGTCGGTTTTGCAACCTCGCTCCTGCATGATCGTCCAAGCCTTACACTCGGGGCTGATCCATATGTCGTCGGGCTGCTCCTCGTCGATCAGGTTGAGGAACCTCTTCTGTATGCTGGGCTTGCTGAAGTCCCAGCCGTTGTGCACTCCGAACGACCTCGCCTGGTGTCCACGCTGTCTCAGCTCCTTCGTCAGCTCCGAGTTGCCGCCATAGACCTCCCATATTATGCGCTTTCCTTTCTTGACGTCCTTGGCCTTGCTCAGCTCCTGGTCTATCTCCTTGCGGGCCGCCTGTAGGGCGTCCTGGCACTTGCGCAACTGCTTAACGTTGAGGTCCTTGGCGATATGGATGTCGTCGTCTGCCCTGGCAACCTTGTTGTCGATCTCGACCATGTTGCCGATGAAGTCCACCGACTCCTCGTAGGCCAGCACCTCGTCTCCAAGGAATGTGCAGGGGCTGATTGGGTGCTGCACGCGAACATGGTCCAACATATTCTGCGGCAACAGAGTCTGGTCGGCGCGATCTTTCATGCACTCATCGCACCTCTCCAGCATGTCCAGGATGAAATGTCCTCTGTTGGGCTGCTGGCGTAGCTGAAACCACTTGCCGTCACCGTCCCAGCATGCCCTCTTGTTCTTGTAATCCACGACCATGCCCAGCTCCTCCATCACCGGTCTGGCGAACAGAAACGGCGCACGCCCAGGGATCACGCAAGTGAGGATCTCCACGAACTTGCCGCCAGGGAAGGAGGGAACCATGACACATGCGGTCGCATCGCCGGTCGCGTCGTTGCCGTACCTGAAACTCTTGTTGCACGGGAATATATTCATCTTGTTGACTGGGAACCCTTTTGTGACCAACTGCTTGCAGTAGCCCTTGAGCGTCTCGTGGCCCACTATCACGCTGGTCGCTCCACTATCGTGTATCGCCTCTGATGGGTCCAGCTCGGTCGAGTTGTACACGTCCTCCGTATCGTCGGTGACCATCCTCGCCTCGGCCGCATCGTCTCCGACATTCTGTCTCTTGCGGCTCGCATGTGGGCAATCTCTGGCGAAGTGACCTCGACCTCCACATCGTAGGCATATAGTCTCTTCCGTCGCTCTGATCAGTGGCAGGGATGATGGCTGACCCCGTCCAGGTGAGCCTCTGTCATGTCCGCTGGTATACGTACTCTTGCCACGTCCTTTGCTGGTGCCTCTCCCAGTCGCCCTTCCTCTGGATGTGCCGCGTGCCGCGCCTCGTCCTCGAGCCTGACCGGCCCTGGGTACGAATAGCCGTTGTGTTTCTCTGTGGTGGCGGCACCATCGCGACAACTGGGTAGAAACCTCTGGCCAATCTCATGTCATTCATCTTCTGTCCCGCGTCCGTGTAGGCTGCCATGATCTCATCGTACTGGTCCACATCGTATGTCTGGTCCGGCATGGGGTTGCCACTCACGGTGGCCGTCTCGCTGTAGTAGGCCGCCTCTGAATCGAAGCCGTGGCCTGCGTATGCCTGTTGATCCTCTGCAGCGTCCTCATAGTAGTCGTCTTCCTCGTGCCCGTAGTGGTAGTAGGCATCCTCCTGGACCTCGTCCTCTTCGTCGTAGTCGTCCAGGTTGTAGGCTGCTGCTCCTGAGCTCGCTCTGGTGCTTGGGAAGGAGTCTAGGCCAAACGTCTTCTTCATCTCGCTCTCTACCTTGTCCAGCGACAGGTCGTCGCCAACCTGGCTGGTGACCAGCTGCTTGCCCTCTCTGTCCAAACCTGCCCGTCGTAATAAGAACCAGCCGAGCACCTTGTCTGGTAATGTTACGTCGTGCGCGCGGATCTTCCGCTCGGCTGTGCGAAACCTCGTGAGGTAGTCCATCGGCGTCTCCTTTGACTTACGGGCCGTCTTGAAGAAGAACGTCTCGAAGTCTGTCGGTAGCTCCGTAATCTGGTCGTACTTGTATGCCCTGTCGAGCGCATCTAAGATGGTCCGCCAACCTTTCTCCTCCTCGAGCTTCTCGATGTCCAGATCCTCGGCCACCTCCCACGCTCGACCATTCAGGCCCTGCATGATCTCCAAACCCATTGTTCTCTCTTGTTCTCTGCCACGAGCTCGAGCTGCGAAGATCTCCACCTTCCGTCGGAAGGTCTTGTACCCGTCGATCGAGCCGTCGAATTCTGGGGCTCGACCCAGGAATCCTGAGGAGAGCTGGTGTCCGTCTCCAGCTGCTGCGGCACGCCCAAGCGCGCCTCCTGCTGCAGCTCCTCGCCCCCCTTTGCCGTCTGGTGGACGCATTGTCGAAGTACTTATCTGTGTCCGTGTCCGTGTCCGTGGAGCTACTGCTCCGCTACCAATGTCAACTCGTCGACGCTCTCGAAGTCGTCAAACTCTCTCTCGAAATCCGTTTCCCGTCCTCGGCCGAAGCGTCCTCGACACTATCCCCGATCACGCTCTGCGGGCGGGGAGAAGTGGTGGTAACCTTTTGGTCTGCCGAGAGGCCTCTCGAGCTTGAGCCAACATGTTACTTGCTGTCATGACTGCTGCTCTGCACCGCGTGCTGTACACATGCTCTGCCATGCCTGCTGGGGAGGGTCGTATCTAACATCTTATGTCAGAACACCTCGGAAATACACTCGCAACTGCATTGTATGGAGTACAAGTCACACCTCCCTCCCCTTTTTTGGCAGGTGGATCCGAGGCATTGCTTAGGATCCTCTGTCCGTCCCCTAGCGGGGTCGGGACTGCTCTCCCCCTCCCTCCCCTGTCTCCTCCTCTCCCTCTCTCTTTTTTTTTTTCTCTCTCTCTCTCTCTCTTTCTCTCTCTTTCTCTCTCTTTCTCTCTCTCTCTCTCTCTCTTTCTCTCTCTCTCTCTCTCTCTCTCTCTCTCTCTCTCTCTCTTATAGATTTATACTTGGTGTCTCGTTTCTTCCGCTGCAGTGGCAGCTTGGTTCGACCTGCTTGCACATGGTCTCTGTCATTGTCCCGTTTGTTTTACTATCTTGGGGATAGTGTTAGCCCTCTCTCGGTATGCTGTGAGCCCAGCTCTCTCTTCTGGCTGTCCCGCCCCGACAGATGAGGCGCCATGCATTTTGCCTGGTCCTTTGGAATACTAGGGGGGTCCTGCCGCGAGTGTCTGATGCACGAGTAATGTCGTGCGGCTCGGAGGAGTCGCTGTGCTCCCAGCGGGTGTTGGTCCTCCCGTGGTGGCAGTGCTGCTCGTTCGTTGTTTTGATGTTCCCTCTCCTCCTCCCCTCGCTTCGCTCCCGGCGCAGCGCCGATGCATTTTCGCGTGAATTCGCATCGTATTAACTGCCCGAATTTCCGCCCCATTCCCAACCGCTCGCCCGGGCAATAATTGTCACAGGTGGCTCCTCGGGTAAGCGGCCGTTTTTTCCCGGGGGGGGCAGTATTTGTTCGCCCAGGCCGGCGCTTTCAACAGGCAGCGTGCGCGTTGTGGCTGTCACTGGAGCTTCGCGGCGGTTCCCCATGTCCTTCCTTCAAAAAAAAATTGCTCAGGGCTCAGGGATTCGGGGCGCAGGTCACAGGGCGCGGAGCGCAGCTCTCAGGGTTCAGGGCGCAGGGCACAGGGCACAGGGCCCAGGGCTCAGGGATCACGGCTCAGGGCTGAAGGCTCGGGGCGCAAGGCGCGCAGCACGGGGCGCAGGGCTCAGGGTTCAGGCCTGAGGGCACAGGGCTGAGGGCTCAGGGTCCAGGGGCCAGGGCCTCAGGCACAAGGCTCCGGGCTCGGGGCTCACGGCCCCAGATTCCCGGGTGTCTTTTTGGTTGCTGGAGATTCCTTTGCATTCTTCAAGATGTTTCTGGATTCCTTCCGTCGGGTTCGTCTGGTGTCATTTGGGATCCTTTAAAGTGATCTGGATGCTGAGGGGTTCCCCGAGCTTTTCGGGGGTCTCCAAGTTCCTTCAGGATTCTTGTGGATTCCGGCGCACCCCTCACACGGCTCGTGGCCCCACAGGGAGCTCCGCCGAAGGCCCCAGTGGCACAGTTTACGTGCGCCCCCGCGGCTAATTTCGGCACGCCCGTCACAAAGTTGGTGGCCCCATAGGGCGTTCAACCGAATGCCCCAATGGCAGGGGCCCCCGCGATCCATGTCGGCACGCCCCTCACACGGTTCGTGGCGCCAGAGAGAGTTCCACCACAGGCCCCAGTGGCAGGTTTGCATGCGCCCCCGCGATTCATGTCGGCATACCCCTCACACGGCTCGGTGTGCCATACGGAGCTCCACCACATGCCGCAGTGGCAGGGTTAAAATGCGCCCCCGCGACTGATTTCGGCACACCCCTCACACGGCTCGTGGCCCCATTGGGAGCTCCACCGACAACCCAATGGCAGGGTTTACAAGCGCCCCTGCGACTGATTTCGGAACATCCTTCGCACGGTTCGTGGCCCCATAGGTGTCTGCTCCTCGTTGGGCGCGGTGTGGCAGGTCTAGCGGGATCCAATCGGGGAACAATTCGGAATATGAAAGAATGCTCTGGCGGCTGGGAAACGCTCCACTTATAATGAAATCCGAATGGGGAGCAACTCGCTTCATTGTCGTTGTGAGAATATGATATGACATGATATGAAATGATGTGATGTGATATGATATGATATATATATACATATATATACATATATATATTGTTCCCAACCATCCTGTGGTGTTGGGTCCTCGTTTTGAAGAGACGGTGCCCCGCGTTCTCCTTCCTTCCTTCCTTCCTTCCTTCCTCCCGCTGCTCCTTGCTGCCGCCCGCATGCGTCGCGCACACCCAATTCGGCACACCCCTCACACGTTTCGTGGCCCCATAGGGAGCTCCACCGAAGGCCCCAGCGCTGCCGCCCGCATGCGTCACGCACACCCAATTCGGCACACCCCTCACACGTTTCGTGGCCCCATAGGGAGCTCCGCCGAAGGCCCCAGCGCTGCCGCCCGCATGCGTCGCGCACACCCAATTCGGCACACCCCGCACACGCTTCGTGGCCCCATAGGAAGCTCCGCCGAAGGCCCCAGGGCTGCCGCCCGCATGCGTCCCGCACACCCAATTCGGCACACCCCTCACACGCTTCGTGGCCCCATAGGGGGCTCCGCCGAAGGCCCCAGTGCTGCCGCCCGCATGCGTCGCGCACACCCAATTCGGCACACCCCTCACACGTTTCGCGGCCTCATAGGGAACCCCGCCGAAGGCCCCAGTGCTGACCCAGCATGCGTCACGCACCACCCAATTCCCCCCCCCCCCTCCCCGTCGTACTACCCCTCACACGCTTCGGGCCCCATAGGGAGCTCCGCCGAAGGGCCACAAGCGCTCTGCCGCCAGCACCTGCTTAACGCACACCCAATTCGGCCCACACCCCCTTCACCACGTTTCGGGCCCCATAGGAGCTCGCGCGAAAGCCTCCATCGCGCCGACCCGCTGCGTTCAGCACACCCAATTCGGCACACCGCCTCACCACGTTTCGTGGCCCCCATAGGGGGTTCCGCGAAGGCCCCAGTGCTGCCGCCCGGCATGCGTCACGCACACCAATTCGGCACACCCCTCACACGTTTCGTGGCCCCATAGGGAGCTCCGCCGAAGGCCC
>CAUYUJ010016409.1:202500-260000 GCA_963575745.1 Prorocentrum cordatum | reverse complement strand
CACGGGTGCCACCGAATGTCAGACATGTGGCAAATCTATTATTCCCCACATCCAAAGTGGGGTTCTTGTTTTCTCTGGACACCCCGCGCAGGAACAGGAACCCACCATCATCATCATCACTCATTCCTCACTCACTCACTCACTCATCATCCCTCACACACTCACTCACTCACTCACTCACTCACTCACTCACTCACTCACTCACTCACTGCCTCATCAGCACTCACATATGATGATGATGAGTGTGCGCGTGAGAGAGTGTGATGATGATGATGATGATGATGATGATGATGATGATGATGATGATGATGATGATGATGATGATGATGATCATCAGCATCATCATCATCATCATCATCATCATCATCATCATCACATTCATCATCATCACCAGTCAGTCAGTCAGTCACTCACTCACTCACTCACTCGCCTTGGGCCTCGTCTGTGAGTGAATTATGAGGAAGTCTCAGGCGGGAGCCCCCTCCCTATGGGGCCCGCGGATTATGTTACTAGACCGAGCGGGTCATCCAGTTCCTGTAACTGTCGCCACTTTTGGGCTCTCGCGCTGCCAGAACGGCATTCCCAGGCCACATTTGCGAGTGAATTGCGAGGAAGTCTCAAGCGGGAGCCCCCTCCCTATGGGGCCCGCGGATTATGTTACTAATCCGAGCGGGTCATCCAATTCCTGTAACTGTCGCCACTTTTGGGCTCTCGCGCTGCCAGAACGGCATTCCCAGGCCACATTTGCGAGTGAATTGCGAGGAAGTCTCAAGCGGGAGCCCCCTCCCTATGGGGCCCGCGGATTATGTTACTAATCCGATCGGGTCATCCAATTCCTGTAACTGTCGCCACTTTTGGGCTCTCGCGCTGCCAGAACGGCATTCCCAGGCCACATTTTGAATGCCCGGAGCCAACTGTAAGCCATTTCGTGTTCTTCGTGCTCCCAGAACACCATTCCCGGGCCACATTTTGAATGCTCGGAGCCAACTGTAGGCCACTTCGTGTTCTTCGTATTCCCAGAATACCACTCCCGGGCAACTTTCTGAATGTCCGGAGCCAAAACAAGAGGGCGAGGTCGGGGGCAACGTAGGGAGCGGGGGGAGGGCCCCGCGCCAGGGCGAGAAGAATTATACGCAGAAGAGACAGCCAGGACGCCTCACCAACCACGAGGACGACGGTGAGGGCGTTTGTGCCGCCGAATTTGAGAAATGTGGCAACTCCGATGTGTTTTTGGACCCTGACCCCGCCGATCTGCGTGAAGGGTGCCAGCGAATTGCAGAAATGTAGCAAATCCCACCCTGACCCCACGGATTTGCGTGAGGGGTGCCGCCGACTTACAGAAATGTGGCAAATCCCTTGTGTTTTTGGACCCTGACCCTGCCGATCTGCGTGAGGGGTGCCACCGAATGTCAGAAATGTGGCAAGTCCCATGTGTTTTTGGACCCTGACCCCGCCGATCTGCGTGAGGGGTGCCACCGAATGTCAGAAATGTGGCAAATCCCATGTGTTTTTGGACCCTGACCCCGCCGATCTGCGTGAGGGGTGTCAATTTTCACCCACCCCATCAATTCAGAGCACACGCTCAGGGCGTAGTGAAAATGCCCGTTTTGGGCCTCCCCCCCTCGCGCGGTCCATCAACAAGGAACAGTAAGCAGCAAGAAGCAGAACTATAACAGTGGAAACTGGAAGCTGCAACTAGCACAGGAAAGTGCGAAGCTTCGGCCTACAGCCTGGTGGCCCCAAAAGGGGGCCGGCGGATTACATATGCGAGGTAGTCTTGGCTCTTTTTGGCAATATTGTAGCCACCTTTTGCGCTCTAACTGGTCGCGCGGCGCCCCGTCCAGACCCAGGGGGAGTGGGTAAGATGAGGGGTCAAGTTCCCAGCGGGACCGCCGCAAGCTGTCTCGCTCATTCCCACCCGCCCTTCCACTGCAGAAGTAGCACCCGAGACTCAGCATTGGCAGGGGCGGCCATCGACAATCACCCGGAACCAAGGCAGACGCCAGCCAGGTACGCCATGCCCGCGAGGTGCGCCGCGCGTGCCAGGTGCGCCAAGCGCACTGGGCGCGCCAGATGCCCCATGGGCCCAAGCGTGCCAGGCGCGCTTGGTGCGCCAGATGCTCCACGTGCTCCAACCGTGCCAGGTTCGCCACGTATGCGTCTCGCGCGCAGTGCGCCAGGTGCGGCAGAGCAAGACAGAGCACACATCGTGCAATATGTCGACCTCCCCACCATCCCGCTGAAGATCACATTCAAAGTGACGGCGAGTTTGCCAGCATCGTGTACAGTGTGTGTATGCGTGTGTGTGTGTGTTTGTGTGTGTGTGCGCGTGTGCAGCGATTTTGACAAGGATGGTGGGGGCCTGCGCACAGCGGGCAATGGGCACCCCGCTGCACCTGCCCAACACAGTGCAAAATGATCGCGGGGCGCCCAAACGTGGTTTCGATGTTCTAGGCGAGCTACATGTTGTATGGTCTTTCAACGGAATCTGGGGCAACGCCGTTTTTGGTTAGTCGTTGGTCGAGTTGGGAGGGGCTGTTTATGAATTAACCAGGGCAGTCATAAGCCTTTGCCCCAATGGCGAGAACGGGGCTATGACGAGGACGCGCTTTAGACCACATCCACCCATCGGACTGGTGACGTGACTATCGTCCTGAACGGCGAGGGCCAGGTCCTTCATATCCTTTTGGGGGGGAAGCAGTCGCAAGCGAGTGGTCGTCAGGGTTCCAGGAGCGTGGCGCCCCCTGGCTCAGGCCGTTGCGAATTTGTGATGGCCGCTCATAGGGTCCCGAGTGTCGGTACTCTTGGCTCTTGCAGTTTTCTGGGTAGCGAGTCCCCGCGGGGCCACGTCCTACAAGAAAGGACATCGGGACGTTCCACCACCGTTTGCAGAAAGTTCACTTGGGCCGAGCAAACACTGATGCGATGCAGTCATCCTGCTCCTTCATCACCCGGGGCCACACGCTAGACAGCTCATCGCAGACCTCGCTCCCTGGAACATTATCGGGGCCTGCGCAGCTTCTCGTGCCCCAGGACTTCGGCTCCGCGCCTCGTACCGCCGGGAGAATTTCTCGCACTGTGGTGGGCTGTCAATGGGGCGGCCTGGCGGAAGATAGGCCCCGAGGGGCATGTTTCGCAGACCTCGGCCCACTGGGGCCCTCCGACGACGACGACGAGGACGACGATGATGCGGAGGAGGAGGAGGAGGGGGAGGAGGAGGAGGAGGGGGAGGAGGAGGAGGGGGAGGAGGAGGAGGAGGAGGAGGAGGAGGAGGAGGAGGAGGAGGAGGAGGAGGAGGAGGACGACCACGACGAGGACGACCACAAACGACCACGACGACGACGACGACGGCGACGGCGACGACGACGACGCCTTCGGCGACGGCTTCGGTGACGACGACGACGACGGCGACGGCGACGGCGACGGCGACGGCGACGACGGCGCTGACGGCGACGGCCGCGGCGACGGCGACGGCAACGGCGAAGACGACGGCGTCGACGACGGCGACGACGACGGTGAAGACGACTTTGACGGCGGCGGCGGCGGCGGCTGCGGCGGCGACGACGGCATCTAACGCGATTTTCCCAAAGGCCCCGGAAGCCCAGATCCCGCCACCCTCCAGGCCCGCGAAGGCCACGACGACGACGGCGACGACGACGGCGACGACAACGACGACGGCGGCGGCGACAACGGAGATGGCGACGACGACGACAACGGCGACGCCGACTTTTGTGCTGGAGGGGCTACGCCACCAGTCCCCCAGGCTGGGGGCCGAGAGCGCGAAAACGGCGCGCCAATCACCACGTAGAACTCGAGCTAGATCCTGCCGGGCTTATTGCTGTTCCACTTTGTCGTCATCTTGGACGTCCCAGGCTGGAGGCCCTTCTCGATGCGCGACAAGTTTTGTCTCCCCGTCTGCTTGGGGAGGCCTGCACACTCCTGCGCCAGGTCGCGCATGCTCTCCCTCGCGATGCAGCCGCACCGCTTGCAGTAGTGCAGGCACAGCTCGTCGTGGTACAAGCTGTGATGGCTCTCGTGGATCTTCTGGTGGCCGATATGCGCCTTGCTCGAGGTCGCACCGTGCATGGTCGCCTTCGACCTCTCGACAGGCACGCACTCCTCCGCGAGCCACGCGGCCGCCTTGAGGATGGGCACGCGACCTCCACCCCTGATGCACCCGTATTGCTTGCCATCCACGTCGTACGTGATCACGTGTTTCGTCTCCGCAAGCAGCTTCTCTCGCCGCCTCTTCTGGATATCAGCCTCTTTCCGCTTCTTCTGCCAAGGCCCCGCCGACGGCTCCACCTCGATCGCGGCCTGGAGCGTCGCCAGCCCGCGGGACCGTACAAGAACGGCGATCCCTTCGGCGAACCTCAGCTTGCGCGCCTGCGCCCTGGGCGCCTGCACCCGCTCGATGATGCCGTCGACGAAATCGTCGGCCAAGACGTTGCCGATGTAGTCGATGGGGTCCACGCCCGCGTCGACCGCATCCTTCGCGCTCATGCGGCTCTCGTTCTTCACGAGGTCGAGCTCATTCCCCTTGATCAGCTCGCGAACTTCGCACCAGAGCCCCACGTGCGTCTTGGGCATCTTCCCACGCCGTAGCTTGAGCGCCCCCCGCATGACGCACGCCGAGCCGGCCGTGTACCTGATCTTCTGGCACCCGCTGGCGGCTGCGAATAGCTCCTTCAGCGCCGTGAGCTCGCCCCTGTTGACGCTCTGCTCCCATCTAGCCAATGCGCCCCTGGCGCCTGCCGCGAACATCGGCTCTTTCAGCTCCGTCGTCTGCATGATGGCCCAGCCCCGCGCGATCTCCCTCGGCCTCGGGTCCGCCGCGTGCTCGCCTCCCGACGCGTCCCCCGCCGCGAGCAGCCGCTCGCTGGAGCCCTGGCCGTCCTCGCTCGGGCGCATGCTGACCTCGCCGAAACGTTCAAACAGGGCGCCCTCGGGCTCTGGCGGCGGACCGACCGCCGCCCACGACTTGGGCAAAATGCTTCTGAGCCACAGGCACGGCTGCACATCCTCCTGGCTGGTGGCGCGCTCGATGAGGTGCTCCGACTTATTGCGTTCTTCGTTGATCTCGTTGCATTTGCACTTCCACATGCGGCGCAGCCATGTCTCGGGTTCTTCACCGCACCGTGGACACATCGCGTCTTGGACCTCGATGCCCAGGTCGGCGACTGGCTGCCTCGGCCACGCCCCTCCTGTGAAGAGGGCGACCTGCGCCCCCGCCTTGTCGTGCTCACCCGTCGCCTTGAACTTGCGGATCAGGGCCCTGGCTGAGCGCGAGTCCGCGCCGTCCTCCGGCCCCTTGCCCGCGTAGTGGTTGGCCGCTGCTGACTACTGCCTCCTCTCGATCGCGTCGCCGCGGGGCCTGCCTCAGGTCTCTGATGTCCACATCGCCGCCCAAGCCCGCGAGGTCGCTGCCGCTAAATTCATTTAGGTGCCATCGGCCTGAGAGATATTTTAAGCATAAACGTTGCGCGCTGGTGCTAATTAAGACTTATTAGCTTCAACTAGTTCGGTTTGTTGTGGCCTTGATGCATTGTTTTTGAGTCCAGCCCGACGCGCCCCTGCGCATCCCAGCCCTGCCAAACCAGTCGGTCTTGGCAGTCCAGCTCCGCCCGGCGCGCTGCGGTCGAGCCCCGCCGTCCTGGCTGGCCCGCTCGCCGCGGGCGGCCCCAGTGTTTTGGTCGCTGGCAGCGCGACCCCGCTGCGCTGACAGCGTTTCTGTTTCGTGAGATTCTCTCACGGGGCCTCTCTCTCTGACCCCCCGCGCCGCGCCCAGCATCTTCGAATTTCCGTGCCAGTGCGCAAAACAATATGTGCAAACGCGCTTTTTCGTGGCACCTTGTAAGACACGTAAATGTCAGCACGCCTGGGCCCCAAACAGTGTGTTTCCACCACCTGCATTTCGCGGCGTATGTGGTGCAATCTCTGTGGTGCTCAGTACGCGGTGCAATCTATGCGGAGCAATGCGCGCCGTGAAATCCACGAAGCGACGTGGCGGCGACGGGGGGGGCAACGGCGGCAACGTAGCCGCAAACATGGGCCGCCGGACCGAAGCATGACTGCCTTGGCGCCATAGGTCCAGAAATTTGTTGGACGCGCACATGACCACGTCGCCGACCTTGAAAAGGGGCCCGCCAATGTGTGGCTTCGGGAAAGCCTTGGCCTCCTTGCCGCCCTGCGCGCCGCCGCTGTTTTCCCCCTGGCCGCCCTCGTCGCCCTCGTTGTCCTGCGTGCCGCCCTGGTTGGTCTGAGCGTCGTCCTTGTCGCCCTTCTCCTGCGCGCCCTTGGTCTCCGTCGCGCCGCCCTTGCCGCCCTTGTCCTCCTGCTCGGCCTGCGCGCCGACCGCGCTGACCTTAATGCCGCTCTTGCCATCCTTCTCCTCGGCCTGCTTCGCCTCCTGGGCCCTAATGCCCTCCTGGGTCTTCCGCGCCTCCTCCTCCTCCAAACGCTGCTCTTCTTTCAGGGCCTCGTGGGCTTTCTTCGCCTCCTGGACCTTCCTGGCCACGTCCGAGGCGTCTTTGGCCAACTGGGCGCGGCCGGGAATCCTGGGGGCCTGGCCCCAAGAAGGCGCTGACGCCATCCCGGCCTTGCCCTCCTCGGGGCCCGCCCCGTCGGCGACCGGCGCCTTGCGGACGACGACGACGACGACGACGGCGGCGACGACAAGCTTCGACAAGTGTTCGACCGTTCCGTGTCCTTCCGGGTTCTTTTGCCCGTTTTTCGGTGCTACGCTTGTTTGCTAAACGCGGGCCTCAGGGGCCCTCGTCGCGCCCCGCGCTCCCTGCTTGAAGCCCCTGGAGCCCCCCCAAACAGAAACAGAAAACGAACGCCCTTCGAGCACCATCGTCGCCGTCGCCGTCGTCGCCCCCGCGGGCGCGCCGAAGGTCTGCGTCGTCGTTGTCGCCGTCGCGTCGTAGTCGGCGCCCAAGATCTTCATGGCGCAAGTCTCATGCGACAGAGCCATGGCGCACGTCTTGATCAAGCTGGAGACGGCCTTCAACTTGGCGCACAAAGAGGCGGGGGACTTGGCAACCAGGTGGATGACATCATCTAGGTGCTTCGCCAAGTCCGCTGGCGTGTCCCTCAGCAGCTTCGCGAACTGAACTGGGCCCGGCGTCTTCCACGCGCTCCACAAGCAATCCTTCCACATGGGCAGCGGGTGGCCAGGGGGCCACTCGAGAAGAGGCGGCCGTCTGCTTGTGCTGGCCGGCGCGCCCGTTCCCTTGCCTTTGTCCTTGTCCTTCCCCTTATCCTTGATGTCTGGGGACCTCGGGCTTTCTGTCCTTCGCCATCAGGAAGCGCGCTTTGTTGTCCATGCCCTGGTCGGGGTTGAGCCAGCACGCCGCAAATCGGCATGGTTCCTGCGCGGCCGCGGCGAAGGGCACCTTGGAGGCGACCCTCTCGTCGATGCTCGAGCTGAGAGCGGTCAACATGCCATGGGCGTGCCCGCCCGACAACTTAGGGCCCGACATCGCGAAGGTGGCGCGAAATTAAACCCGCCCGAGCTTGGCGGCGAATCTCGCGTTCAAGAAATCCTCGCGAAGGGCGCTCGAATCGAACGTCACATCGAGGCCGCAACCGAAGTCCGCGTCGTCGCTGCGCCTCAATATTGGCCCCAATCGTCGTCCTCGTGGTCGTGTATCCTCCTTCCTCCTCCTCCTTTCCAGCCCTGGTCATTGCCATCCCCGACGTAGCCCCCCCCCTCCCCTGCCCTCGGCAATTTGAGGCAGGCGCGTGTCCAAGCTCGCGGAAGCCATGCAGACATTGGGGGGCAAGCCCATCCTGCTCGCGGAAGTCCTTGGGGCGCTCGACGAATCCCCTTCGAAGTGCGGTGCCAAATCGTGCAATGCCGAGGAGCAAGGGGCGCTCAGAATAGCGTTGACCACGTGCCTCGCGAAGGCGCGCGCGGTGGCTGGAGTGTTCTTCTCCTTGAGCTCCCAGTCCTGCGACGCCGCGTACTCCGCGAACCGCCGCAAACATTTCTCGATCGTTTTTTTTCCCCGCCAGGTCGTCCACCCACGCGAGGCTCCTCATGCGCGCCTCCATGATCCTCTTGGCCATGGCATCCATATTCCCTTGCGGACAGGGGCGGCAAGGTCTACTTGATTGGCGCGGTCGTCGCAGTGGCGCTGCGGGAGTGAATCCGAACCCCCAGAAGGCCTCCATCTCCATGTGAGCTGAAAACGGCCACATGGAGTAGGCCACGAGGGCCACGCCGTTTTATCAAGCAGACCTCTGAGGAAACCTCGTCCGAGCTCTGCACCTGGAGTTTCGCCTTCTTCGCCGGCCCCTGCTCTTCCGTGGGCTGCGCCGTCGCCGCGGCGGCGCGCGGCGGGGTCGCCTCGGCCCGCGGTTTCTCGGCGACTGGCTGGTCTCCCAACGCCGGGGCAACGCCCGAGCTGGGCGGGGAAAACGGCCTGGCCGGACGCGCCCGAGACCGGCGCGAGCCTGCACGTCGCCTCCGCCGATCCCCGCAATTGCACCCTGGTGCAATCCGCGCCCAAGGCCGTCTTGAGTTGCGCCCTGGACAACTGGTCGAGAATGGTGGCGTTGAGCGCGTGCTCGGACGCCTGGAAGGTTGGCGGCAGCTCCAGCCATTCCAGATCGCTGTCCGGCACGTGGCGGGGCGTCACATCTGGATGGTTGCGAGCGCCCACTGCCCGAGGTACCTCGGGGGGCCGGGGCAAGCGCAGGAGGCGCCTCCTGCGCTTAGATAAAAACGTAGTTGCCCTAACACGCAGGAGGGCCCCCCGAGCGCTCGACGGGGCGCTACGAGGGCTCTGGGCCCAGGAGCGGCCCGAAAGAGCACCGGGAAGGCTCCGGGAGGGACCTGGCACTCGGAATTTTGAACAGCTGTCAAAATGCTGGGCGCGAGGGTCCGCGCGGGGCCGCCCGCGGGGCCTTCTTGGAGTCCTTCTGGGCCCGGTTGGGGCTCTTTCAGAGCCTTCGCTGGGGCTCCAGGAATGCTCCAGACAGCCCAGGGGCGGCCCAAAAGAGCTCCAGGACTGTTTCGTTTTGTCAACCCTATCAGGGTGTAAGCGTCCAGCTGGTAGGGCTGGGACGATGTAAAACAACTCATGGTGGCTGTCAGTGAGGAATAAACCGCCACTCAAATGCAGCCGTTTTTTTTTCTGCCAGTGCTTAGGAGATGCATGCGGTTCTCGATTTGTACCTGGCGGAAAAGCCGGTTGCATTTGAGGGGCGTTTTAATCCTCATTTACATTCGCTATGAGTTATGCTACATCATCCCAGCCCTACCAACTGGACGCTTACACCCAGGTGGCCCAACTGGCCCCAACTGGTGCAATCGATTGCCGGCCCAAATTTTCGCCCGCACTGTCATGTCGGGGCACTGCAACGCGCTGGAGGATACCTTCAGGCACGGTTGGATCTCCTCCGATGCGAAGGCGCGCGTCGTCTTCGCAGTCAACCTGCGCGCGGGCACAATGGCTGGCGCCTTGGGGGGCCCAGGTTCCGCCGATGAGAGACCGCGATGGCTGGCGGGCTTCTGAGACGGGCCCGGGATTTCAGAGGCTTCGAGGAAGGCGCCCCTGCGGGCAGGCGGACCCCCCAGAGCCCCGAGTTCTCCGACGTGCCCCAGAATGTCAACGTTTTTTTTTGTCGAGCCTCACATCGGCAGCGCCAATGCCGAGCTCGACGGCGCGTTCCGCGCGAAGCCCGGCAACCTTGTCGAGGTTCTCTCGGGGGGCGCACTGAGGCCCCAGGTCTCGTTTAATGACCCTCCGCCCGCGCCCCCCCCCCCTCCCGCTAGTCCTTCTTCCCCGCCCCGCTCTTCATCATGGCCAGCATCATTCATTCCCCCCCCCCTGTCCCCCAGGGGCGAGGGTGCGCGGGCAGAGGGGGGCATCGGCGTCGCCCTGCGCGGGCGCCTCTCCGAACCGCACGAGCGACTCCGCATTGAGCTTCGCCG
This sequence comes from Prorocentrum cordatum, assembly GCA_963575745.1. NCBI lineage: Eukaryota > Dinophyceae > Prorocentrales > Prorocentraceae > Prorocentrum > Prorocentrum cordatum. The sequence continues at coordinate 250,057 of CAUYUJ010016409.1, read as the reverse complement.
GCGACTTGGCGCGCCCCAGCAGCTGGGGCCTCCCATCTTTGGGGCTCCGCGCGAGGAGGGCGGGGGCCCAGCGACTCTGCGGCAAAGGGCCTGGCGCCGAAATGGCAGCGGACAACGACCCGCCGCGCAAGACGGGCGTCTCGGAGGGAACGCGCGGGCCCTCTGGGAGCCTGGCGGGGGCAAGCCCGCCAGGCTGCTGGAGGGCCCGCGCGGGCCCTCCAGGCCCCCCCCCCAAGGCGAGACAAATCCTCCAGTCCGAAGTCGGAGGTTTTTTTTTGGCACGCCTGAGGTGATCCTAACAGGGAAGACTGGCTTCTTGAAGCCGTCTTGGGGCCCTCGGGGGCCCCTCCCCGCGCCCCCCTGGGGCCCTGCAGGGGCCCTCTTGGAGCCGACTTGGGGCCCTCCTGCCCTGAAGTAGTTTCTAGCTAATTAGGTAATTAAATACATTAGCTTCGAGCTAATTAGCTAATTAGCAACATTAGCTTCGAGCAAATTCCAGCTAATAGGAGCTAATATGAGCAAGTAACAGCTAATTAGCTAAATTCGCTAAATTAGTAATTATTAGCTTCTATTCGCCCTTATTAGATTCTATTAGCTCGTACTATAGCTCGAAACAAATGGAGCAACGCGTGGGCCTGTGCCATAGGCAGATGGGCCGAAACGCGGCCCAAACTCCGGGGATTCCTCGCAGGCTGTCTCGCGCGCGCGGCCGCAGCTCGGGGGGGGAATCCTGCCCCCCCCCCCCCCCCCCCGGCGGGACAGCCAGGGGCGGCCCCCGGAACGCTCGCGGAGAGGGGGGCAGCTGCCCTGGACGCGCTAAGTAGGCTCAGCGACTCGTGCTAACTTCTCTTAGTAGGCGCAGAATCACAAGGATGGGCGCGGCACCATGCAAGGTTATCTTGCTGTCGGGCCACGTCTTGTCGCCCCTGGGCGCGCAGTGCTGCGTGCGCCAGACGATGCGTTTCCCGCGCGGTGCGCGCGCAAGGACATCGTCGCCCTCCTGGGGCTGCCTCCTCGCCGGGATCCTGGTCTCCGCCGCATGGGGGGTCGGGGGCGCCCTCGGCGCCGTCGGCCCCCCCCCCCGCCGCCGTCCGGCCCAGCGTCCGCCGCGGGCACCACGGAAGGAACATCCGTCTCTGAGGGGCCCTCCCCGAGATCCGCGCGATTGCGAGCACCTCGGGCGCGGCGAAGGCCGTCAGAAACACGTTCCTCTCCATCGGACTCTCTGGATTCGCGCCCCCGAGGCGGGCGCGCGGGCACGGGGCGGGCTTCGTTTTTTCGATGTCCTGGAGAACTGCCTGAGGAGTGGTCGGCATCACCTGCGCACTCAAAGCGTCAATTTCCAGCGCCGACTCGCCGGGCATGGGCGCGACCAGGGGTGCCGCTGATTCGTGCTAGTCACCAGCCTTCCTCCACCCTCGCCTCGCCCCCATCAGGACGCAAGTGCGTCGCGAGGCCGTGTGGGCGCGTTTCGAAGGGTCCGCGTCCGAAAACATGACGGCGCACGATAAAGATGCACGGGTGCCCTTGGAAAATGGCCATCCAAACTTTGGAAACGCATTGCAACCGTCCAAAGGTCGCGGAAGTATCGTCTCAAAGCCCGGTGCTCCGACTCCATTGGCAATCCAAAGTACGGAGACGCTCAAAACGACAAGCTGCGGGCAGATGGCGGCGGCGACGCTCGCCGATGAGGCCGAGCACCCAACTCGCCTTGCCTGGGGGAGACGGCCGGGGAGTGTTAAAGTGTTCGGTTTGTCAGGGTGTAAAAGCGTCGGGGCGTCAAAGGAGGCGCGGGCGCGCCCTCGGCCGACGCCCCGCAAAGTTCTTCCCCCTCGTCTACGGCGTGGCCACGCCGAAAGAACTTGGGGGCTGCGATGGGCCCTTGTCCCGCCAGTGCGACGCGTCGCTCTCCGGCGCGGGGTAGGGCCCCAAACGCCCGCCGGGCTCGCGCGCCCTGCCCCGGCGGCCGGGCGCGGGGGAACTCGAGGGCGGGCGAGGGAGAAGGGGCGGAGAGAAAGAGGGCGACGACAACAACGACGACGACGAGAGGAGCAGGAGGAAGAGGGGGGAAGGGGGCAGAGGACGACTGGGGGGGAGGGCAAAGGAGGATATATCACGACGAGGTGGGTAGGATAAAGAAGAGGACGGGGTGGAGGGCAAGCAGCGCTGTTGGCGCCGCGCGGTCCAGAACCAAACTCTGAGAAAGCTTCCGTCTCTCCTGCGTTGCTGTTCTGAACGCGATGCTCCAATTTTCTGCGCGTTCGCCCGCCCACTCGAGCCACTCTCTGTTCGCGACTGGAACCAGAGGCTTACCGCGGGCTTTGCCATTGCAAGCGTTCGATTTCATCTTGTCCAACTCCTCTGTCAGAGCGGCGTAATTAGCATCGATGTAATCCTGGATGGCAGGTTCGTCGAAGAACAGAGTGGGTGGCCGCCCGGGCCCAGCAGCTACGAAGTGCTGGTTCTTGCGCAACGTCGAAGTGCGATGGCAATCGTGTTGCGGTCGGGTTTCTTGTTGTGTCGCCGCCATGTCAGACCTGGGCGTCGCCCTCGTGGCTCGGCGGCGTCGGAGTACATCGCCCCTCGCGGGGGGTCGCAAGACAGGGGGCGGGGGCGGGGGGGGCGGAAGAGGGCGGCGAGGAGTGCGAGGACGGGGGCAGGCCCCGCGACGCCCCTGGACGCCCCGCCCCCCCGGAGACCCCGAGGGCGACGGGGGGGGGGCCCAGGCGCATCGACGCTGCAGACAAAGGACGCAGCCGGCGTCTCTCGGAGCGCTTGACCGGCACGCGCTGCCTCCGATGACAGCGAGGCTCGACGCGCGGCGGGGCGGGCGACGTCGCGGGCAAGCAAGAAAATGCGGAGCCTCTCCGCGTCCAGCGCGGTGGCGGCGCCGTTCAGCAGCATTTCCCCAACGCCCCGCTGGACTTCGTAGGATAGCATCGACGTCGAGGCTGCTGTTTCGGACGGCTCCTGGAGGGCCCTTTGTTGCAAGGGCAAGGAATAACCTTCGTCCAAGTCGTCCTCGTTGACCCATCTGGCACGGCGACAATCAGGTAAACGAACAGGCGCAATCTGAACGACCCAGAGAAAAAGCCGCAAATGGAGCAGGGCGACAAAAGGGGGACAAACAACACACAAACAGAAACAGCCTGCTGCCGACGACGTAGAACGCCAAGACAAACAGATGATTCCTTCCAACCTGGGGCCTGCAAGACAATCGGGCATTCCGTCATCCAGTTGTCTGGATTTCACCTCTCGGTGCACCTCCACAGGGCGATGGGGCGCCCGTTGAACGCGTCCATCCTGGCGACCAGGTGAGCCATGGTGGCCAGCAGTGCGACGATCGCTTTACCCGCGGGCAGCTGCGCGTCATCGCAGACGTGGGCGAGGAGAGACTCGGGGGTGCAGGCGGCTTCTTTCTGGACGGCCCCTTGTCTGTGATGCGCGAGGATGGGGGGCCCCCGAGAAGTCTTGGAGACCGCGTTTTGGCAACGCGACGTCAATTTCGAACAGGAGGCCGCCGCCCTCAACTCCGCGCCCGTGCTCAGCGAGGCGCGCAATTTGAGAGCGCGTTTCAGCCTCTGCAACTGTTCCTCTTGCGGGCGCGTGCGCGTCAGCTTCCAGATAGACCTCGGGCCCAGCTGGGAGACGCGGGCCAGGAGCAGCGCCCGCGCGCACAAAGCGAACGCCCAATACCTGGTAGTCACAGGCCGCTCTTCGCAGCGCAGAATCCGCTTCTCGACTTCGTCGCAAAGGGTAGCGCACAAGGCCCCCGCGTCCGCGTCGTCGGGCCGCAGGGCCTGGCGGGCTAGTTCGCCGAACGTCGCGTTCAGGATGCCGAGCGCGGCATCTGGGATCGCATCCGGCCCGTGCAAGTTCACGTGGGCCCGCGCTTGCTCAGCGCGTGCTCTCACCTGCTCGCAGTCCAATGGTTCGATGCGGAACCTCGCGGCCGCGTGGTGTCTGAGGGGGGCCGTGAATTCCTCGTAGTAATAAGGGTTCAAGTATTTGAAGATGCGCACGCAGGCGCCGCGGATTGCGCCCCCCTCAATAGGGTCTGCGCGCGCCTTCCCCGCCATCGCGAATTGCGCCGCCAGGTTGATGTGGCGGGAAGCGCGCTTCCACAGACGCGCATGCATTGGATGTTCTCGGCGCCCGAGAAGGTCGACAAGAGGCGCTTGGCCGCCGCCGAGTTGGTCGCCGCCGCGTCGCCCGCGACGAGGTGGGCCACCCGCGGGGGCCCGCCCCCAGCGCAGGCCGCCACGCGGTCAACGACCGCACGAAGCGCCGCTGCGATAGCGTCCTCGCGCCCGCCGGGGGGCCACCAGGCAGCGAGCCCCAGGCGGTCGATCCGTTCTCCTCCGACGACGGGGCAGGCAAAACTTCGACAGCAAGGGCCGCATGGGCCAGGCATCCAAGACAATGTGCACATGCAGCCGCTAGAAAAACTGGGCGACGCCTATCTTGGCCATGAACTTTCGGAAGACTGCGCGGATTTCTCGGGTCGGCGTTGGGCCCCCTTGGCGGAGACTCCGGCGCCGCCTCCGGCGCGCTCCGCGCGCCGAGGGGGGCCCGGCGGCGATTTCAGGAATCCGCGCGGACATCCGAATATTTACGTTTATTTTCTGGCCTCTTCTCCCTCTTGGTTCGTGGCCTTTTCCTCCTCTTGGCCGAGCGCGCCTCGGTCGGGGTCGAAAGGCAACCCGGCTCAGGGCGGCAACTCTCGCGGTCCAGGGGCGCCCCCGCTCAGCGCGGCAGTTCGGGGGCTGGGCGCGGCAACCCAGCTCGCCCGCCGAAGTCCGGGACGCAGTTCCCTCGCGCGCGGCGTGGCTGGGGCGGCCCAGCGAGCGCTTGGGCACCGCGCTTCCGCCATAGCGCCATAGCGCTCCCCCTCGCCTTCCTCCCCCTCCTTCCTCGCGGCTGCGCCGTCTTCAGCGCAGCTTGCGCCCTTAGCTTTCTGCGAGCAGCCCGCCCGAGCGCGGTGGGCGCGCTCTTGCCTCGCGGTTTTTAGGGGCGTCCCAGAGCGCCCCGAGGGCTGGCGGCGCCGGCGCATCGCTCCCCGGTCAAAGATTTGGCGGGCCAATAGGCAGGATTAGTACGACTGAGTATAAACTAATAGAAGCTAAACGGAGCTAATCGGCACACCGCATGATTAAAATAACTCTCAGCCCGATGACACCGAGAATTCATCGCCAGCGTCCGACGCCCAGTGCCACGGGCCCTTCGGGTCCCAGTCAAGGTCCAGCAGCGCGTTGACCATCGCCCTCGTGGCGCCCGTGACCCCCTTTTCCAGCGCTTCTTGGGGCCCGTCGCCTTCTTGCGCCTCCTGCCGTCGCTGACGACGTGCATCCAAGAGTCCAGCAGCGCGAATGCGGCTCCGAAAGCGGGGCCCTCCCTTTCGCGATCTCCACCTACAGGAGCGCGGCGAGGCACCGCCCTCGCAGCCTCGGGGCAATCACTCCCGCCAGCCCCCCCCCCCCTCCACTTCGCGGCGCTGCTCGGCGCCATCCCGAAGACCTTTTCAGGAGTATGCCGCCCGAGGGGGCGACCCACGCTGGACCGCCGCTCGAGCACCTCCCCTCGTTCGACGGCTGCTGCGTGCCATCCTCAAGCACCGAGCGGCCTGCCGATCCGCATGGGCCGTCCTTTTAGCGTGCTTGCCCCTGCTTCCTGCGATGCTGTGCCCCCTGTCAATCCCCAGATTCGGCGCCTGGCTCTTGACCTTCGGTGGTGTTGCGCGAGTGAAGCTTCAGCGCAACCTCCTTCGCCGCGCCCGTGTCGTTCCCGATGGGCGCGGACTCCGTGGGCAAGGTCCGCCGCGCCTTCTTGACACCAGCAGCGAAGTCCACTTCCGCGTTGGCCAGCTGCCTGACCACCTCCCGCCTGGGGCCTCCCATCCTGGCCGTGGCGTTATCCACCCGCGACCGCGCGTAGATCTGCTCGCACTTCGCGCTCGCCCTCTCGAGCACCGCGCACAGCGCCACCCCGCCGATGTCCATGCCGCGCCTGGCCCCCGCGCAGATGGACCTGTCGGGCGCGATGGGCACCGCGCGCGCCGACCTCTCGATGGGGCGCGTTCTCAGGTGGCTCAGCATCTCCAGGTGCAAAGTGCGAGCTGGTATGCCGAGACGAAGCCCCTCCTCCAGGACGAGGGCGGGCCCCGACGCGTCGTGGAGCTCCGCTAGGTCCCACAGGGCGGTGACAGCGTAGAACTGCATGGGCGCCCACTCCAGCACCTCGCGGGCGAAAGAGCGAACAAGAGCCTCCGTCAGCGCGTTGTGGCCCGCCACCGCTGCGCCCCACTTCCCCGCCATGTGCGTGGCCCACTCGTTGGTGTACTCGCTGCGCATCTTTGACCGCAGCTTGAGCACTTCGGGTAGCAATCCAATCGCACGATCGCCACCCGCATTCTTCCTGAGCAGGCTGACCAGCGCGACCAGGAGCTGCCATGGCCACGTGCCTACCCTTCTCGATCTCCTCGATCAGCTTGCGCAGCTCCTCCCTGGCGCTCGGCGGCAGCCACTTGAAGGCCAGCGCGCCAATCTGCTCGATCACTTTCGCCTTGCTCGTCGCCGTCGACTCCATGGCGCCGCTCAGGTCCTCGATCGCGATGGCCGCCCAACCCTCCCCTCGTCGGCCGCGGCCTTCCTGGTGATCTCCAGCTTCTCGAGGATGGCCTCGCGGCTGAAGTGGCTCGTCCATATTCTTCTGCCCTCGCCTGCTCTTCGCATCCATGTGCTCGATCACGTTCTAGGCTTCTAGGCCGTGACTCCTCCGTCCCTGACCTCGTCGCACCTCGGCTTTTCCCTTGTCTTGCGCTGGGTATTGCCGCAGCCGGCCGCCTCCTGCCCCTGGGCCCACTTGGCGTGCGCAAGCAGCGCGTCGCTCACCTCCTCGCGCTTGCCCTTCTTCGCCGCAGCCAGCGCAGCGACGCCCAATCGCTGCAGCTGGCCCATACGCAGGTCGCCGATGTTGTGGAGGCCCCCCCCCCATCCATCTGCGCTTCTGCTTCGCCGTCATTTCGATGATGCCACCAGTCGAGATCGCGCCGCCCAGGGGCTTGCACTCGCCCAGCAGCCTGGCGGCGCGCGCCTTGCCCCTCTCACGGCGCTGCAGCCCCAGCAGGTGCGGCGCCAGGGCACCCCACCACTTGATTGACTAGTCGCTGTCCGCTAGCACGTCAGCGCTGAGCTTGGCCGTGAAGTTGGCGATGCGGACCTCCTCGCCTCTGCCGCAGCAATTCCCCCGTGTCGGGGTGCACCTGCAGCATCGCGGCGCAGTGCTGCTCGCACGCGTGTATCCGGGCCCCGCGCTGTGCACCCAGCTCCTTCGCGGAACCCTCGTCGAACTGCTATGCTGCAGACTGCCTGACGTAGTCAGGAGGGCGCCTCCAAGCAGCGCGGTCCTCCGAGACGGCCCGACTCATATTGATATGCCACGGGCTGCCCCGCTCGGCAACCTCTAAGTCGAACGCCTCCTCCGCGGAGCGAGGCTTGGCCTTCGCCTCCTCGCCCTCGGAGTTCTCGCTGATCTCGTCGTCCTCAATGCTCGACTCGCACTCGCCGAACAAGTCCTAAATCTCGTCTCTGACCCTGCACTCTTGGGCAGCTCTGCGCAACGAACTGGCTTGCGCTTGGAGGCCTCGTTCGGATGCGCTGCCCCTTCTGGGGTCGGGGCCGCCATCCGCTGCGCTCTGCTCCCCGCGCTCAAGATCCTCCATATGCTTCTTAGCATTATGCCTGCTGCGCTGGCTGTTGGGGCCCGCCTTCCTCTCGGGCAGCGAAAAGGGCTGCGCGAGCTCGAGGCCCCTCTGGACTGCAATTAGCGGATCTCCTCGCAGGTTAAGCTGCACTCCGTAGTGGTCGAACGTCTCTGAGCACACCGCGTAGTCCAGCATCCTGGAGGGGCTTCGCGTACAGGTGTAGTCCACGTCCTCGGGCGCCCCGATGGTCGCGTTGAGCACGCCGAGCCAGCCCGTTTGCCGCAATTGACTGGGCTCTGTGTTCCAGTCGCCAATCGCTGCCCAGGGCCTGCCATGATCCCTTGTGATAGCTGCCAACCTAGCAAGTTTACTCTGGTTCACTTCACTGCGCACGTCAACCGATGACGTCAGGTACATGCCCACCGCCAGGATAGACTGCCCCCCTCCACCGCCAGTTGACTGCAACCATGTCCTGGAAGTCTATAGGACCAGCTCCGTTCCTTCTCGTCGCGCACCCTCAGCCCGACCGTATGCTCCTTCTTGGCGGCTAGATGCCGCAATGATGCCACCGAAAGATGGGCACGGGCCGCCAAGCCAATGCCTCCCGCCAGCTCGCTGCGCTGGTGGTCTCGCGGAGGCGACGCCACTGCCTTCCAGCCCTTGAAATCCAGGTACTCCAAGATGTCGTTCGTGCCGTCCGCCCCGACGCGCGTCCCGGGGAAGATCGCGATGTCGTTCTTGAGCGTGTCGGTATTCTTCTTGAACCCCGGCCCCCATGTCGACAGGTACTGCATGGAAATGGAGTGGTCGCTAGGGGCCCGTCGCGCCGCGGCTCTTGCCCGTGCCCTTGGCCCTGCGCGTTTCGATAACTGCCGCCAGATCCTTCCTCCCCCTGGCGGTCCAAGCGTGCAGGTCCTCCGTTCCAGGCCGCGCTGGCTGTCCACCAGGTGAGCCGCCGATGTTGCCCGACTGGCCGCCGCTGGCGGGGGTGCCTGCAGGCTGGGATGGGGCTTCGTCCGCAGGCGTTGCGCATGGTTCGCCCCCAGGTGCTGCTCCGTCGACCTCCCTCTTCTTCTTGACCCTGCCCATGAACTCGACCTCCGCTTGCTTGGATGCTTGGAACGAGTCAGCCGTCGCAGCGAAGGCGGCCGCGGCCTTGGCAGCCGCTTTGGCCAGAGTGACGAACTCCTTTATGCACCGCTCGATGTCAGCCTTGTCCGCCTCGCTGATCTCGTCGCTGGCCACTGCGAAGATGTCGCCCAGGTCGACGTTGATCCCCAGATCCTCCGCGAGGGCTGCGGTCGGTAGCTGCTGCCGCTGAGGTTGCGACGCCCCCCCTGCAGCGCCGCCGCCGAGGGGATGTCGCTGGAGCTCTTCTTTGACCTTCGCCTCTGCTGCGACCGCATCCGCCGTCCGCTGCTGGAAATCGAGCTCCGCCTGCTGTAGTTCCTCGCAGAGCCTCTCTCGCCTGCGGTTGGCCTTCTTGTGGGCTGCCTGGCACATCTGCACATGGTCTTCGGTTTGCCGTTGCGCAGTTCGGCGGCCAGGTAGCGGCTGCTGCTGCGCTGCAGGTGGTAGTGAAGCTTCGGCGAGGATATGTTCAGTGTTGCTCTTGACCGTGCTGTCGACCATGGCAGCTGCCCTCTGAAGCAGTTGGGGTGTGTCATCTCCACCCGCATGGCCTCCGTCGGTATCTGCCCTCTTGCGACGTCTTCCAGCCGAGAGGATTGGCCAACCTTTGTCGTCACGAACTCCTCCTCCTCGCAAGAAGCTGAAGTTCGCTCCCGCCGGTGATTCCGTTCCCCGCTGACTGGCGCCACACTTGCACTGGACAGCTGCCTCCGCCAACCGGTCCACGAAGAGCCACTTGCTGCGCACCTGGCAATGCGCCCATTGACCACCTCCGCCGCCCCCCTGGACTCCACGACGCCAGGGCCAAGTCTGGATCCACAGCTGACGCCTCCAGCCGCCGCTAGAGTCACCGCCGCCGCCGCGAGCAGGAGGGGGCGCCATGGCTGAGATATGGAGTGGCGCTCGCGCGCCGAAAGCACTGAGGACTGGCTGCGGACTAGCAGCTTCCCTCTTGGCACGGCGGCGCGGAGCCCCCGAGGCGCAATCATCCTCAGCCGCAATGGCTACGGTCACGCAACGGCGACGTCGACGACGGCGGCGACGACGACAGCGACAGCGACGGCGACGGCGACGGCGACGACGACAGCGACGGCGACGACGACGACGACGGCGACGACTGCGGCGGCGGCGGACTCCAAGGCGAGCTGGGGGGCGTAAGGAGTGGCGGCGAGCGTGCGCCCGCGGCCGCCTTGGCTCAAAGCGGCCGGCCGCCCAGATTTGACTGTGCCTCGCCGCGAGGCACACTATCGCAATTGATATTAAAAAGGCAGCCCCTTTCACTTGACATGGCATCCCCTCTTGCATTGGGACTATCGCTACTACGATACAACCGAGCTGGAGCTTGGCTTCGCCTGGGGCGAAGCTGTTCGCTGAGCCTCCCAAACCCCTTCAAACTTGGTAGCGGAGCTGGCCTATGGTGGTCAGCTCTAGCCCTACTCCTCACCATCCACGGCACTACTTGGTGGAATACAGATACGGTGGAACATCGATGCAGCGGCATTGCGCGGAGGAGTGCACATAGATACGCAGTGCCGCCAGTAAGCTTGCAGCGACACCTCTGTTCCAGCGGAGGTCTCTCACTCATAGTTTACATCCCTGCGCTATTGCACTCCTGAAGTCCACCCACCTACTCCAAGTCGAAATTCTTTCGAAAACATAACGCATGGAAACATGGGATGCGATATACTGCCGCTTCCGACCCCACGCAGACTTACGACGACAAAGCACAAGTCTCCACCGACCACATCCGACTACGACTTACGAGGCCATTGGATTGGGGTCACTATCTTTGGGATCATATGGGTCGCTCTTGGACGTGCGGTGGGACATGTGGGGCGGTGACGACGCTAGATCGACTGGCACCCGCTGGGGCCCTGCCGGTCAGGTACCATTTCGCGAGTTAGTCCGCGAGGTACACGCCTGGATCAACGTGACCACAGGCAATATGACAACCTCCCAACAGGCCGCCGCACTACAGCTCGGTCTTGGAGGGCTCGCGCGGACCATAGCCATGAGAGCCCCCCCAGCAGTCATCAGTTTTGGTGTCAATATAGGTGGTCGCCACACCGACGGCGCCACCTACATTATGCTCCTCGTAAGTACGAAGTTCGAGAACCTGGAAGAGGAACGCCAACTTAACTCTGGCACGGCTCTCATTGTCTTTCGTGTCCATGCGGGAGAACGAATCGACCAGACGTTAGCGCGGTTCGAGATAGCCCGCTACGAAGCTGAAGCCGCCGGCTTCCACATCCCCAACTTCCAGATACGAGCAGTAATATTATTCAGAGCTCTGGGAGTGGGGACGTCGCAGGCACAGCAACTCCTGCAGCCTCTGAACCACCATATGCCGAGGGACCAAGCACAATTCGATGCTCTTCCCGAACGTATGAGGTGATATGCTCACATAGCTGAGAGGACCCCTGGCAATATTGGTGGTATGTTTAGTCACGGTCACCGAACCGAGAACTTCCATGCAGAGGCCAACGCAGGGCAACCTGCTCACAACGTCTTGAACGATGATCTGCCGCCGACTGAGACCACCAGATTGTTGGCTCAGAGTGGCGGAACGGCCTCGGGGTCTCTAGACCCCTGGGCCAGATCTAGGGGACCACCCGATGCGGTCTGCCCTACACAAGCTATGACCCGAATTGGTTATGTGGGGCAACCCGCCGAGTCCGACTTCGACTCTGGCACCGATGCCGATGCGTCTTCTGATGATGAAGCTACCGCGTTGGACTACTCTGATATGCCTACATACCTTACCGAAGAGCAGCAAGCTCAGTGGTTATTTTTGGGCTATCAAAAACACAAGCGTCTTTGGCGGAGATCCATGAAGAAACCAGTCAGAAGGGCAAGACGTATGGCACGGCGGGCACTTGCAGGAAAAAGGCAAGGTTCGAAGTAAAGGCAAAGGTAAGCGTAAGCGACTACACGGTAGAGGCATATTCGCATTCCTCGCATCTCTCACTGGGCCCCAGTATGAAGAAATGTTTTTAGGTGCCGGCAGGAACCGTAGGCATACATCAGGTACAGGTAAAGGGCGACGAGGAAATCCAAAGGATGCCAGCGGTAAAACCATGGAGTGCGACATATGCCACAGTACACAACATTTCCGACGCGAATGCCCCCAAGGCGATGGAAGAGGCAGGGGTCCGTCAATACATTTGGCTCACACGGACTCCGACATACAGTACGTCGACTGGGAGTCGCTTTTGGCCGACCCTGCTGACGGCTCAGCCACGGTCATTCATGTCATGGCTGCCGGGCATTTATGTGCCGGTATGAAACTCGAGAATTACGCCGACGAGCTGTTCGAGGAGGTGCTCACTGGTCACAGCGATATCGATTTGGCAGAGTGGCTGGGTGTACCCGTCGCGGGGCAACCTGCAAGTATTGAGTTTGTCGAGAACTCCCACGTGCCCGTCGAAGGTGATTTTGGAATGGCGGGGGGACCCGCGGACTCTGATTCTACCATTCCCGCAACGGATGAAGCAGTACATGCCGTGCTTTATCTTCGGGTGATTGGATATCCGACAAACACGGAATTGATCGATGATGATCCATTGCGGGGGAACCCGCGTGACGCTGGTGACCTATCGGAACGTATTCAATATGAGCTCGGACAGAATGAAGAATTTCAGTATATTTCGGTTGCGTCAGATCGGTCCGCTAGCAGTCCGAGATAATCGCCAAGCCGCGTACCCTCCATAAGGAAGAAAAACTATCACGACGACCCAAGCCTTTCGCCAATGGATGACGAGGACGAGCAGGGAGATGATGACCGCATGTTACGCCGCGAGCTCCCAGTTTCTCACCGGATCGGGTGCGAGCCCGCTCGAGCGGTGCTTGTTCGAGTGGTATTCAGCGCCCTCATCCTCCTGAGGTGGGAACTTCAAGTGGCCCGCCAGGGAAGGTGCCGAGAGCGCATGCCCCCCCAAGGAGGGAACGTCTGCGGGGAAACCCGCTTCAAGACGATCAGCACCGAGGAGAAGAATATCCAGAAGGCCAAGTACAGCGTTTTAAAGGCTGGAACAAACCTTGATTGGCTCGTCAGTATATTTCTGCAGAGACGATGGAATACTGGTTTAACGAAGGTTGGACCGAACATCAAATTCGACACTGGTATTCTCTTCGCCAAGCTAAACGCAACGATGCTGGCGCTATCATTCGTTCGACGAAGGGACAGACTAAAACGCAGGAAACGATGATCGTGCGTGATCACAAAAGGGCCATCATCGAGGATCGAAAGCGTTACCGAGGCGTTTGCTGCACATGCCCCAGCTATGCCGATCGCAGGCTCGGCTGTCCCATGAGACGCCCATCAAGAAGTCCGAAGTTCAAAAGAACACCGTGGGTTTGGTCACATGGAGATGGTCGTGGCTGTTGTGCTTGCCCCAACAAAGCGCCATACGACAAGCGGCTGACGGAAAAGGATTACGTCGCTGCCACAGTTGCAGAAATCGAACAAATCAGAAGAAGAGAGCCAACCAGACGTTTATGAAGTTGAAGATGAAGATGTTGAGATGGCTGAAGAAGTTGGTCCTACGGAAGCCGCCTTTGGCGACGGTGAATCAAGTGATTCGGGTGTCGCGGACATTACATGCGGCGCGGATACTCCGATCGACCCCAATTACGTTATCACTAGAGACATGGAGCTCTCTCCCGGCAGGTGGATCGCTCGCCGCGCTCACGGTGTGGGTTGTATCACTACTTACGTAGCCGCAAGGCGTGGTGCAGACAAGTACTTACCCGATGGAAAGAATAAATTACTTATTAACACAATGGCTCTCAGGAGGCCAGGCGGTGAAGATCCGAATCCTGACCGGGGACCCATAAAGCGTTATCGGCGGTGTTCGTCTGGGGCGCCGGCAGGATCTACGGCGAAGGCAGCGCCCAAGCCGAAGCCAGAAACGATCGAACTTCCCTTGTCTTCTGATTCTGGTTCCGGCTCAATAAGCCCATCTTGGCCCTGATCATCGCAAGCCCAAGAAGAAGAAGCGTAAGAGCCCAGGCGACCATCCCCATCCCGGGGGCAGCAAGAGATACGCGGGGCAACCTGCTGAGCAACGCGCTGATCGACGACGATCTAGAGGGCCAGCAGTGTCCGCCGCGGCAGCCAGATTCCAGGGCACCAGTAAGCCTACTCCAAAGGATCCCGTGCCACGTCGCGGCCCCACACCTGGTCGGACGCACAGGTCGGGATCGGCGCCCACTTTGGAAGCGAAGACAAGGGATGCATCTCCCACGCGGCATACTGAGAAGCTCCTTGCTACTACACCAAAAGTACCAGGAGCAGTGCCCAGGGACAAGGATGTCGAGTCCTGCAACACCAAGGAGAAGAAGCACCAGGACTTCGACATCAGTACCCCGCAAGGAACTCCAAGGACGCCCAGAGGGTCTGCTGGCGCGGCCGCATCGGCTGCGAGCGCAGCAGCGTTTGCACCCCAGCGCCAGAGGCTGCCCCACGTTCTGCGGGGCAACCTGCTCAGAGTTCTGCGGGGCAACCTGCTAACAGTCCAGCGGGGCAAGCTGCCCCTGCGCTGGAGGTACCACCGGAATGTAAGGAATACTGGGGCAGGATGCGCACAGGCAACCGCGCGAAGATCAATCCAGCATATCATCCGCGAAATGATGATGGAGCGATCGCTACATGGTTGTGCAATGCAACATCATTGACTCTGCTGCCCATGCTGAGTAAGGCGCACGCGCGCGCCAAACAGTGCGCAACATCCTGCGGAAGCGCCCCGCCCTCACGTTAGAGTCAAAGAAGGGATATTTGAAGAACGCCCTCAGCACGGACAATGTGCGCAGGCCGAGGTTCCAGTATAGAGAACAAGGTGAGGTGTCCGAGTGGCGGACAACAGCCCTCCGTCACAAACCATTTCACCATGATCACTTGTCAGACATATTCAGTTACGACCTATGACGACGAGTGCGACGGTTGGGCAGTTTTATCGCAGCTACTCAATACATGGCCTGCAGAAGGGTTCGAAAAGTACCACCCCAAGCATCCCGACACGATACGCCGCCTGCTTACACATCGTCACTGGGCGTATCAGGCCTATGCTGTCTTGGAGCTCATAGGCGTGATAGATGAGTCCGGAATGAAAAAGAATCGGCTGCATATCAAGAGGATGAGGTATTCCGGTATGAATTGCGACACCTGTTTCATCCGCCCGACCAACGGGCGCAGCAGCCCTGGTACCAGGTGCCCTGAATCCCTACGTATGAGGATCACTGACCTATCAGCACCTGGGGCACCTCGATATTTCATTCATGGAACTCAGTGGGAGAATATACCAAGTGTTCTCAGTATTGGTTCATCCTGTCGCGCCGACGACACCAGTAAAAAGTGGGGCAGACAGTTCGTACCTGGATGCCCATGCCTTCCTGGTGACAACAGAATCCAATCTGGTTTACGTATGGACTCCGAGGTCCTCATCCTGATTAACTTGAAGAACTTGATTCGGGACAGTATTCCAGTGTGGCGCTCGGCGAACGACATCGTCACGACAGCAGGCCGTAATGGCAGGATCCCCCCCCGCTCTCATCGCCCAGTTGATCGGGATCTTGCCAAATGACACTTGTCAGCGCAATCGTGCGGGGCAGGCATTTATAAATCCTTTCATATTTGAATGGCGACAGCCAGCCGTGCACGAGTAGTAGAGTTGATGATATCACGGGAGCCGCAATGATGCATCAAATTTGAGGAATTGGTTTATTCCAGATACCCCCTACAACTTGAAGTGTCCCGATCCGCTTCCGGCTGTATTCTCGCATGTGTTCATGATGAACGCATGCAATGCGGGGATATTTGCAGGGGGATTTGATGGAGCATGGATGCAGGCTCCGAGTGCTGATGTGACGGGTACTGCGCCAACTGGTAGTACGCCTACTGCCACGTTATACGCTAACGATCCGTGGCGCGCCCAGGTTCAACAGTTGCCAGTACCTGCAGGGCTACCTGCTTCGTTTGCTCCTGTGAGCAGAGCTAGTGCACCATTTGGTATCCCACAGAGTGCTGGGAGCAACAGCAGTCTGCAGGCGAGGCTCCAAAGTATTCGTATGTATCCGCAGCTCTACCAGGCTCTACAGGCAACACCGCCATTTGCAACGCCACGTCCGTCTGCGGGGCAACCTGCTATTCCAGACCAATACGCCATACAGAGAAGTTTAGTTGGTCAGCAGGAATGGATGCACCCGCAGATGGGTGAGGCCGCTCAGAGCATGCGGAGGGATGGCATAGACCTCCCTAGTGCCAACTGGACGCCGCCGTGGGAGTATGTTCTGGATCCAAATCCTTCACCAGGCAACCCCAATCGGTTTGGTTATGTACCAGCATTCTTCAGCCACCCGGCTTGCGATCCAACGGCCGCTGATCGTCCAACGGCAGCGCCAATGGATCGTCCATCCTTTCCTGATTATCATGCGCAGGTGAGTGGAACTGATCGGGTGGGAACACAGCCTGAAAATCCATATGTTCGGGCGACGGCCGACGATTTTTTACCAGTCTCAGTTGACACGTGGCTCAGGATATGCATCAGGTGTGCCAGGACAGATACCTCACTATGGTAATATGGCTGCATCTGGCTCCCCCCATGGATCCAGATGTGCAGCAGCAGGCTCTAGGCCTAGTGCTGCCACCGACCATGGGAGAGATGCGCCCTGATATCCTGGCCATGCACGAGGCGCAGCAAGCCAACTTGGCCATGCAGGCCACACGGCAGCGCCGACATCAAGATCGCCAGGCCAACAGAATGCTGAGCCGCGCAGGGCAACCTGCTAACCACAATACAGCAGGGACATTTGCGAGCAGTCCAGCCATGGCTGCATCAATGCAGCTGCCGACATTCTAACTTATTCGAAGCTGGAGAATCCACTCTGGAGCGTCAGATGCGCATCAGGCCAGCGGCAACGCCGCCCATCACCAGTGGCGGCGATTCCAGTAAGTGTGCCATATGCATGGACCTGTTCATGAATAGCGACAAGATCTGGCGTCTCCAGCGCGGCCACATATTCCACGCACAATGCTGGGATCGTGTGGTACACGCTCATGTGGATAGGCAGTTGGTTGGTAACGTGGAAGGTTCCGCGAGTGAGGCCCCTTGTGCCATATGCAGGGGTGTTGGCCTCATTACTGCCGAGTTCCACTACACCCCTGTGGGAGACAAATACGCACATGATCGTCGCGGAGATATTCTCCAGAGGGCGAACGAGCTCAGGGACCTCCGTGAAGAGCTCAAACGCGTTACAGCCATGCTGACCAGCACCGCGGATATATCGATGACGACTCCCGCGGGGATACCTGCACAATTGGCCAGCGCGGGGCTAGTAACGGAGGCAGCTACACTCGCAGGGACACCTGCCATTGACGTGCCTATTCCACTGGTAGCAGAGACCGACAGCAACGCAGGGGCGCCTTCCCGATCGGCCCCACCTTCGGCACCAGTGAATGATACATGGCTGAGGCGCTTGGGAAGGGCAACTGACAGGAGCGCCCAATGGCTTCAGTCTTTGCACGCATACATGCCATATGGGCGAGACCTTCGTCCACGCAGTCAGCGCAGAACTGAGAGCCCGGCAAGCACGCGCAGCGGCAACTGTGGGATATCTGAACGCGGCATGTTGCACGCGGCACTTGTGGTAAATACCGATGGCCAGATGAGCATGCGCGCGGAAGAATATACGTTTCTAAACTTACCCACTGCCTCCACGTAACACCCATATACGTATGACGAATACCCCGCAGCTTGGATCTTTGAGTAGAACCCAATTGCGGAAGAGGGAGCTCGTGGGTATACGAATGCATCTACATCTTTGTCAAGAAACGATTGGGTGTTGGAACGAAGGCGCCGTAAAGGCCTACATGGCACGACAGCATCCGAAGTTCCTGGAATATTTGGCGAACGTCATGGTTAGCTTTGGCAGCGAAAAGTGGGACTATGGCCAATGGTATGTTGACTATTCTTTTGGATATTGGCAGTAATATTAATATCATTGGTTTAAAGACGGCGCAGCATTTCGAGCAGGCATCACGTTCCCACGGACGCGCTAATAAAAGGTTGAACCTCACAAGGAGGCTGTGTGTGTCGGGAGCGGGACATGGCGCCGCGATTTGCGATGAATCCCTGCGCTGCCAGATCGCGCGCAAAGAAAGGGGGGTTTCCGCGGGGCAACCTGCTGTGCCGAGACTTGATACGCACTCAGCAGATGTGGCTGAGGGCTCTGGAGAGAACCTCCCTGCGATCCTGGGTCTGAGGAGCATGTCCAACTCGAGGACCGTCCTGGTCCTTGAGCAGGGGCGCGAGAAGATGATCATCCCTGGAGTGGAGATGCACACGGTTCTACTCGGAATGGGCGCCAGGGAATTTGATGCGATGAAGGCGCCCCCCCCCCCCCCCCCCCCCCGGGGGCACTTGGCATTCAAAGCCGATCAGTGCGAGACGGCTACGGAGGATCAAGGGCCGATGCCTTTTACTATCACGGCCAATCTTCAGCGCGAAGAAGCCCCATGACTCATCAGGGAAGCTCCCGACCGATAACCAACTGCAGGGGCACCTGCTGCGCGCGATGCCCACGCGCACATGATGTCGCAAGATACGAAGGGCATCATTTCTGTGAATGAAGAGACGTTCGTTTTCACGATCCAGTCTTTGGTGAATAACACCTCGAGGACTTGGCATCGCAGAAATATGTCCTTTGGGGCTACCCCATACCTCGGCCGACAAGGACTTCGCCCTCCGCAATTTGCAGGCGAAGATATATCAGTCCATCCACGAGGAGGGAGTGAAGTGGACGCCTTCTGATGCACAGGCAGGGGCACCTGCGGAAGCTGATGATGCTGCTGAGAAGTTTGATATATTTACTTCGAGCAGCAGTTCTACAGCGCAGCGCGGCGCTGGTATTTGGACGCCCCCATCGCCAAACGAGAGACGGGGGCAGGCGCGTGCCACGGCCACTCGCGCTTGCAAGGACAGGCCGAACACTCAGGTGCTGTCAGCAAACGCGGGGGAACCTGCGCCCTTTCCCAGGCACCAGCTGTGCGCGCCAGGGACCGTGGCGAGCCCGGCTGCGCGGCTGCCACGAACAGCAGTGGACCCGACTGTGTGGCCGCTGCAGAAAAAGAAGGATTGTCGCATCATTACCATTCTCGTGCATTCGTTATTGAGGGTATACGGACAGCTTGCGCTGAACTCCGAGCTCGTGGATCCATGGGCGATCGTAAGACGGAGGTGATGACCTCCACTGGTACACAGTATTTTGGTGCGCTACTTTCGGGCGATTACCAACTGTTGTGGTTTGCAACACCTGCCGACTGGTATGCGAGGCTGCCTGGCAAGAGGGCATGGCCACATTGCCAGCGTATCCAAAATATGATGTCAAAGGCTCGGGGCTCGGGCTCTACGCATGGCCATTGTGCTTGTGGGGCCACCAGGCTATTTCTGGAGACAAGGTCCCATACGAGATGTTATTGAACATGTTCATTTACAAGTCATGCGCGTGCGTTTCTGCCACTTCGGCCTTAAGCACGACCGCGCGAGCAAGTTGCCCAGCGGGTCATATCTGCAAGTGGCTATTACGTGCGCACGCATCCCCACAAATTTATGGAGATGCGCATGCAACATGGCAGGGGCACCTGCAGAACCTACTGAGCATATTCTGGATTGGTACGGACAAGATGCTCAGAAAGGTGAATAGCGGAATACGACACTAGCGATCATGACCGCAAGTTTGATCGATCAAATGTACTTACATAAAACACACAGAAACCATACAAGTGCTGTACATCTGAGTATCCATACTCGTGTTGATAAAGGAGTTCGAACTTACGCACAGTCTCCTAAGAATGGCCCTGAATGGGGCCATGTTGTGAGACGGGTAACTACGAAGCTGGACGACAACGCGATCATCCAGGACATCAAGTTCCAGAACCAGCCGACTGGGTACAACTATAACGCACCATTACCGGACGGTGTTACTAACATCCGTACTCGACTATATTGCGAGCAGCCGGAACCGACCTTTCTGGGGGACTTCAGCTCACGACCACGGTCAAGGCGAGCGGTGATCATCGATGGCGATCGTCTTCCTCCCCCATCGATTGAGCGCTGCAGCGTGCGACCCTCTATTCCAGAATTTCCGACCCCTAGCTTGCCAGAAACAGAACAGTTCTTTGCGCTACCAACAGATGCCATACTTAAACATAAAGAGAAGCCGGAAGCAGACAAAGAAGCGGGCATCAAACCACGCAAGATACGCAACATAGTCGAAGAAGGCAGCGACGACTGCGGAGACGACCTCAAAGGACTCGGGTGTAGCTTGTACTACACCGACGTACCTTTGGACTCCGACACGGATAGTAACGGTGAAGAGGAGACTTTCATCACTCTACCTGCAGGGCAACCTGCTGAATCAGATGCAGATGTACTCTCCATAATCCCCACCTCGTGTTATGGACGACACAACAAGGTAGATGTGTTAGAACTATGTGGGAGAATTGGAGGCATCTCCCAGCTAGCATTCAGCCGAGGTCTGTCTTCAGGGGGAAACCTCGACAAACCTACCTTCGTTGATCTCGGAAACAAGGAGTCTCAAGATGCAGTGATGCACTATTTAGACGTTTGCTTCGTTAAGGTTGTCATACTACAGCCCAGCTGCATAACGACTGGCTTACCTTCCTACTGCAATACCAATGTTATTTACGACACCTGGCATGAACACCATAAAGAGGATTTGCCACACATCAGGTTCTGTGGGAATGTATCTCTGCGCCAAAAATGATATTTGACGATTCTATTTAAGAGAACAACCAGTTGGGACTTGGGTGGATCAGATACCGCCATGAACTACGTTGGCCAACAACAAGGGCACTTGCAAGGTACATATGGATCAATGTATTACAGGTCTACGTGATACCCATGGTGTGCTGATGCGAAAACCGATTGAGATCATGGCCAACGATCGCTTATTACGTTTTTTTTGAACGAAAGTGATGCAATGGTCATCATCAACATGCGTCGGTGTGCAATAAGGAACTGCCCACGGCTGCGCAATATACACCGAAGATGCAGCCGCTTGTTGTTGAATCTGTTCAGAACGCACATGATCTCTTCCAGACATCTCGTGATCCTTTCCATGGTTACCCATATTCGTCCACCGTGTTGGCGACCATCGCAAGGGGATACGATTTGGACGACCTGAGTCTTCCCCGACAACCTGATGGCTCGATTACGAGACCACCGTCGGGAGGGGTTGGCTGTCTTGCCTGCGCGGATAACGTTAATATGCACTCTCCATCTCACGATGGAGATCCGAGGCGTTGCAGATGGCACTATAAGGATGACTATCATTGGGAGTGCCCGAGTTGCAAGAAGAACTACGGGAAGAACAAACCTGGCTATGTACTAACACCTGGCAAATGCAAGTTTGCCAAGCCTTGGAAGCTCCCCGACAATCATGGACAGATCCCACCGGTTCCCGTCGGACCGGCAGCAGGATTTGCACCGCCAGATCCTGCCGAAGCAGCAGCGCCGCCACCTGGGGCACCAGCGGCACCAGCACTTGCGCGACTGAGAGCACCTAGACCTGGCTTGAGAGCTGGATCTACCGCGGGCGCAAGCAGTCACGACATTGCTGTTGGAATACATCTTGCTGAGCCCGTTGCAGGGCAACCTGCCTCGAGCGGAGCTGGTAGCTCGGGTGACCACCTCCGACTACCACAGGTTAGAGTCAGACGTGGTCGACAACATGGTGGAGACGCGCCTCCACCACCACCGGCAGGGAATCCTGCCGCACGACCACGACTACCATTTTGGTCACGGTTCGATGTACAGCTCAGCTTACCAAATTTGCGACGCGAGTTGCGAAAGTTGCTCTTGCGCTGGTTCCATGCGAAGGAGTCTAAGATGATACTCATCTTAGGCAACATAGGTCTGGACAATGTTAGACTCAACCTCACCAAGGGCGTCTGCGACACGTGCCGTGAATGCAGAGCTTGGGACAAACCTGGACACACAGTTATGCCTTCTACTGCATTACCTGTTAACTTCAACGACGAAGTGGAATGTGATTTGATGTTCTACAAGCAAGAACGCAAGATATGTCACATTATCGATCGTTGTATACGATATGCTACTGGGATGGAATTATCAGATCAAACTAACTATTATCCTGGATGCATATCATCAGTGCTGGATGCAGTTTGGACCAGCTAAGGTACTTTACTCCGGTGGAGAAGGTGCCATTAATAATGACACTGCGAAAGAAGTCCTCAAGGCAAAAGGCACTGAACTTAGAATACGTGCGCGTGGACAGCACGCTACGACGATCGAGGCCGGAGATGGCATCCTACGTCATCTACTTCGCGCCATGGAGGCTGAACTCAATAGGTTAGACATACTTCTTCTGTTCACCAGACTACTGCACGAAGCCTTGGTCGCCGCCAGCGCATTCACCTTCTACAACGAGGTGTCTCCAGACAATGCATTGTTTGGGCGGCACCATCAATGCTCCCTGACCTTCCTGTTCTGGACCACGAGCAGCCGACAGACACATCAGATCATTCTCGTGAACAGACAATACGCAGGGTATGTATTAAAGCGATCACACAGGCCACGGCAGTAGCTAAGACCAACCGTGCTCTACGCACTAAGACGACACATACAGGTCAGCACTATTATGACGAAGGAGATTTGGTTGACTACCATCGCCCTACGACTAATAAAGATGACCGGGGAGGCAGGAATGGCCCGTTCCCCGTTGTAAGGAATGATCCCGAAAAGGGATCAGGTCATCATCCGAGTAGGCAATCGAGACGTTCAAGTACAATACGGCGATGCAAGACACTCGCTCTATATTGAAGCACTCATAGCCCGAGAGATTGGCTCCGACAACACTGCACTGCGCACAGTTTTGACATTCGTAGCTAGCCTGTCAGCGGGGGGACCTGCGTTGACATTTGGCTATGTGCCGACCAAGAAAGGTACGCTTCAGATGACAACGGCAAGCCGTCTATCTCCACAGGTACACTTGGCTCTACAATATGCCATCATAAATTCCTCTCGCATCGAGAATGTAATTCCGGTCAGGCTAGCCAAGAGTATGCATAAGTTACCCCCGGTTACTTATGCTGACAACTGCGCGTTGGCCCATTACGACAACGACATGAATTCATGATACCATTACTATGAAGCAGAAGGTAGTGCTCTGAATATAGATGAGATAACTGGACCAGCACATTCACGAATCATCCAATGCCTGAAGTCCACTAAACCTCAGGCAGTCTGTGATCAGGACATGTCAGAGTTCGAGGACTTGGCTGATGCGCCGACACCTGAAGGAGCCGCAAGAGAGGGTATAGAAGCCGAACCAGAGCATGATGACGGACGGCTGTCTACGATCTACGAGGAATCAGAAACTGATCTTGAGTCACATGTCATGGAGGTATGGTGCGCGGAGTTGCGAGAGGAAAAGGAACTGTTAGAGGCAACTCCACTGGAAGACATATTTACCGTACCCGCACATATGGTTCCTGATCAGAGTGTGCTGATCATTGTAGCTGATGAACAGCGGGGACACCTGCCGAAGTGGGGACGCACTCGCGATCCCGATGCCGAGGCGACGTACTACTCCCCCCTGTGCACCATGGTCGAAGACGACAGCTACGGACTCGACTCTGACGAAAACGATCGATACGTTGAACTGTGCTGTACGACAGAAGCGTCAAAGGTACCCTTGTCCGAGCAGCAACACATGTTGTTAGACGCCGACCGGGTGACCACTATGCGAGTATATGTTACTGCCGCTGCAAAACGAGCTGTGGTCGTCAAGGAAGACGACTTCGTCGCCAAAGCTGACTTCCAGGCGAAACCCGAGAAAATATCGATGGCCTTTTCACTGAGCTCAAGACATTGTTCGACACTAAATAATGCTTCAATCGCAGGAGATCGCCAAAGCGTCGAACATCCTGACTTCGAGGTACGCATACAAATGGAAATTCCGGAAACAAAAAACCGAAAAGGGTGAGATGGAACGCGCCGTCCGATTTCGTTTGGTACTTCGAGGCTTCATAGATCTTGAAACTTTCGACGTAGAAGCATTTTCGGGAACCGCCTGAAGGTCAAGCCAGAGGTTTCTTGCCAGCACGGCAGCGTGCAAGAAGCAGTGGATCATTGCTTCCCTGGACATCAGCATGGCCTTCCTGAAGGGATCGGCCTATCGGGTACTCGCTGAGGCAACTTGTGAAAAGGAACGTGTGGTGTGTTTTACCTTGCCGCCTGGATCGGCATCTGTGATCCGTGCTGTTCCAGGGTTTGAGAACTACGACGAGTCAAAGCACTGTTTGCAAACTCCTGAAACCGGGCACAGGCACTGAGGACGCCCCACGGGTTTTCTCACTGAAGCTCAGGAGAACCACCAGAGTATTCGGCCTTCGACCTACGTCTTACGACGAGGAGTTCGAGGCGAGCAGCAACCTGCTCACGGCCAAGCATGTTGATGACAGTGACATGGCCGGCACTGAGGACACTATTGACAAGTATGTCAAATGCGTTGAGGATGCCTTTGGCAAGTGTAAATCAACAAGCACACGTACACGCACTGTGCTTTGAGATACACCACGGATGAGGACGGCAATGCCACTTTTGATCAATATGGATATATAAAACAGTTCCCGTCTATACAACATCCTGAATTGACCGGTGCTGACGCTGTCGCTCAAGCGACCAAGATGGTGGCATATATGTTCGTCAGTCTCAGAGGTGCGCTGGCATGCGCACTGATCACCCATATATGGTTGATGGTCTATGTTGCGTGTCCAAGAACCGACCAACATTCATGTGCGACGACCCAACGCGATCACCAGAAGGCTACAGGCCTGCCCGAAGAAGATCGTCTACCAGGCGATGAACCCCACGGGCGAGGTCGACTTACATAGCGACTCAGGCTATCGACGCCTGAGTGGAGACGCCGACGACGACGCCAAAGGCTATGGCATTCGCGGGGCAAACCTGCTACGACGTGGAAACACCTCATGTGGCAAGCCTGTCGTTCACTTGACTGATGCGTACTGCAAGTCTCGCCGCTTGCAAGTCCGCTCAGGCTACTCAGCAGAGACACTTGCAGCAGCCCATCATGTGGGTGACTGTTTTCCCACGATTGCGACTTTGCACGAGCTCCACGCGGGGCCACTCGCGCCCACTCAGTTGAAAGACGTACTTGAGTTTGGTGGCCTGAGCATCAAGGTCTCCTCGGCCATCGATGCTGAGTCTGTCTTCAAGTCCTTATCAAGCAAAGACTTGAAGAAGCCGACTGAGTGTACCCCTTTAGGACACAAGTGTGATGGAGCGCGGGATCGTGCATAGCATTCAGTGGCGCTATACCCGCGACATGATTGCGGATGGACACACCAAGGGGGGCATTGACAGAGAGATGTTCCTACAAGTCATGGGATGTATACAGACCTTCAAACATGACCTAACAGTATCCCGACAACGCAACCTAACAGCGATGTGTAGGAGCATATCTGGAATCATGCCCCTAAAGATTCAGATGCTAATCCAGGTGTAGAGTTCTGCTGTTCTCGCAGTCGCAGTCGCATTCGCGATGGCAGTCGCAGCGGCAACGGCAGTCGCAGTCACAGCCTCAGCCTCAGCCTGCCTCAGCCTCAGCCTGCCTCAGCCTCAGCCTCAGCCTGCCTCAGCCTCAGCCTCAGCCTGCTTCAGCCTCAGACTCAGTCTGCCTTCAGCCTCGGCCTCAGCCTCAGCCTGCCTCAGCCTCAGCCTGCATCAGCCTCAGCCTCAGCCTCAGCCTCAGCCTCTGCCTCAGCCTCAGCCTCAGCCTCAGCCTCAGCCTCAGCCAGCCTGCCTCAGCCTCAGCCTCAGCCTCAGCCTCAGCCTCAGCCTGCTCAGCCTCAGCCTGCAGCCTCAGTCTGCTTCAGCCTCAGCCTTCAGCCTCAGCCTCAGCCTGCATCAGCCTGCCTCAGCCTCAGCCTCGGCCTCAGCCTCAGCCTGCTTCAGCCTCAGCCTAAGTTTGCCTTCGGCCTCAGCCTCAGCCGCAGCCTCAGCCTGCCTCAGCCTCAGTTTGCCTTCAGCCTCAGCCTCAGCCTCAGCCTGCCTTAGCCTCAGCCTGCCTCAGCCTCAGCCTCAGCCTGCCTCAGCCTCAGCCTCAGCCTGCCTCAGCCTCAGCCTCAGTTTGCCTTCAGCCTCGGCCTCAGCCTCAGCCTGCCTCATCCTCAGCCTGCAGCAGCCTCAGCCTCAGCCTCCGCCTGCCTCAGCATCAGCCTGCCTCAGCCTCAGCCTGCCTCAGCCTCAGCCTCGGCCTCAGCCTCAGTCTGCCTTCAGCCTCGGCCTCAGTCTCAGCTTTCATCAGCCTGAGCCTCAGCCTCATCCTGCCTCAACATCAGCCTGCTTCAGCCTCAGCCTCAGCCCCGCCCTCAGCCTGCTTCAGCTTCAGCCTCAGTCTGCCTTCAGCCTCGGCCTCAACCCCAGCCTGCCTCAGCCTCAGCCTGCCTCAGCCTCAGCCTCAGCCTCAGCCTGCCTCAGCGTTCAAAATGTGGCCCGGGAATGGAGTTCTGGGACCTCGAAGAACACGAAGTGACCTGCAGTTGGCTCCGGGCATTCAAAAGCATGCCCAGGAATGAAATTCTGGGAACTCGAAAACCACGAAGTGGCTTGCAGTTGGCTCTGGGCATTCGAAATCATGCCCAGGAATGGAGTTCTGGGAACCCGAAGACCACGAAGTGGCCTTTGGTTGGCTCCGGGCATTCAAAATCATGCCCAAGAATGGAGTTCTGGGAACCCGAAGACCACGAAGTGGCCTATGGTTGGCTCCGGGCATTCAAAATCATGCCCAGGAATGGACTTTTGGGAACTCGAGGAGCACGAAATGGCTTACAGTTGGCTCCGGGCATTCAAAATGTGGCCCAGGAACGGAGTTCTGGGAACTCGAAGACCACGACGTGGCTTACACTTGGCTCCGGGCATTTAGAATGTGGCCCGGAAATGGAGTTCTGGGACCTCGAAGACCACGAAGTGTGTAACTACTTGCTAAAAACGACTTCCGCGGATTCTCCCCGGCACCCGTCCGGCATTTGCCCAGACCCCCCTGAGGAGTCAAGATGTTTTCTTTTGAGACCATTCGAAATCTATCAGTCTTCGCTGTTAAGTAAAAACACACTCCATATCGGGCCGGCCAGAAGACAAGAAGTTCTGAGGCCGCCCGAGGAGTACATCGTATATGCGAGGCAGCTTGCTGGCGGGTCCAACTCCTTTGGGCCTGTTTCTTTTCCTGTCTTTATATGCGTTCACAGCTGAACTGTTTCTGCAATGCTGGTGGCGGACGCACGCTTCGTCTCCCTCCCCCCCGACTCTAAAGCGAACTGGGGTACGTAAGGAGTGGAAGCGAGCGTGCGCCCGCGGCCGCCTTGGTTCAAAGCGGCCGACCGCCCAGAGTTGACTGTGCCTCACCGCGAGGCACACGATCGCTATTGACACTAAAAGGCAACCCCTTTTACTTGACATGGCATCTCCTTTTGCATTGGGTTTATCGTAGCTACGATACAACCGAGCTGGAGCTTGGCTTCGCCTGAGGCGAAGCTGTTGGCTGGGCCTCCCAGCCCTCTTCAAACTGGCGGTGCTGCCCGTGGCGCCCGCGTGCCCCTCTTTCAGGGAACAGGCAACAACATATGTATAAAGACGCAGAGATCCGCGCGGACTCCTCGGATCGGCGCTGGGGCCCCCTGGCGGCGCCTCCAGCGCCGCCGCTGGCGCCGATGCGAGGAATCCGCGCTCGCACCTCCGATACTTTGTGCTGACAGCGGGACCAAGGCCAGGTAATCATCCTTCAAGAACATGAGGCCCTCCGCCGGCCCAAGCCGAGGAACTTTCGAGGGTGCCCCCCCCTGGGCTGCACAAGAGCATTCAACAAACAACAATGGGGTACCACTTCCGGACCTCGATCTCACACTTCGGTCCGACTGACGAGGACGACATGAGGATGAGGCAGCGTCTCCTTCTGCGTCCTGCGTTTCGAGCCCCAGGCGTTCCGCATTCCTACGGCACGACGTGGCACCTTGTGGCCCTCGGAGGGGTCTTGTGCCCTCTCGCGTGTCCGCTCCAATGAAGCCCGACTGTACAGTCGACCTGCGTAATTCGTCAGGATGGGCAACCTTCCCAAGGGTTCCCTTGCATCCGTGCCTCCTCGGTCCATCCTTGGCCACTTGCGTTGGCTGCGCCTCGCCCGAAAAGTTCCGAAATGGGCGCCCAAGGCCCTTGCATCCTTATCGCGCATCCTTATGAAACGGGCCGACTGTAGTCAGCCTCCGGTGAGTGGGCGCCCTCGGGCGCTCCTCGCTCCCTGCCAGGCGGTGCAGCACGCGTCGCTCCTGATGCACGCCTCCATGGCGATGGGGGAGGGCGGCGCGCCGGGGGGGGGGGGGGCGTCGGGGGGTGGAAAGTGCCGCTGGCGCGCCAGTTCGGCTGGCGCCTGGCAGCTCCCGTTGGGTGGGAGACGACTGAGGAGGAGGAGGAGGAGGAGGAGGAGGAGGAGGAGGAGGAGGAGGAGGAGGAGGAGGAAGAGGTGGAGGAGGAGGAGGAGGAGGAGGAGGAGGAGGAATTGCATCGGAATTGCCTGCCACCCACATGCGGTGGGTCAGTACTCAAGGCAATCCCGAGGGCTCTGGGCGCAAAACACCTGGGGGGCGTCTGAGCGCAGCTTCGCGCCGAGCTCTCCCCAGATCGCATTCGGCCGCAGCCTCGGGGACACGACGGCCTGGGTGCTGACCTCTTCGGATCCGAGCCAGGTTCTCACGTCCCTTCCTCGTGGCCTCGCCGCAGTCCCCCAGCAGCCAGCGGGGATCGGTCGTGGCCGAGAAGCCGCACCGAACGCAGAAAAACAAGCTGTGGCGCGGCCACAGCTGCACTCGGCGCGACGCATGCAAGACCCTCCCACCCACCCGCACCTCCACTCCCGCCGCCCGAATGATGTCGGCAGGATACGTCTCGATCGCATCGCCGCCGACCGCCGTGCAAGGAGAAGCGCACGCCTCGGCAAGACAGGCGCCCAGCACCAGCTGGTGACAGAGGGCACAAGCCCAGTGGCGACCTGCACGCAGGAAGCAGTGGCCGAAGGCAAGGAGCGCCTGCTGGGTAGCCGACGCAGTGGGAGATCTGGCTCTCGGTGGCCGCTCAGCGGTCCACAGAGCCGCCGCAGTCGCATCGACGAAGGCCTGCCTGGCGCGCTTGCGCACGCACTAGGGCGGCCGTACAATCCCAAGTATCCGTGTGCGGGGCGCTTCCGTCGAGTGCCTTCTGCCAGGCGCGGCGAGAGGCAGCGCTGGCGAGCTCGTCGGCCGCGCCGTTATCTTCCACCAGACACCGCTCCCAGGCAGCAAGCTCGGGGGAGTTGGGGTCGAGGTGACTGGGGGTCCAAATGACCCTGACCTCGCCCTCGTGCGCCAGGAAAGCGGCTCTGAACAGGCGCCAGATGTCTGCGTTGGGGCCAGTGCCCCCGCCAGTGCGGTGGAGCCTTTGTTCCCAACCTCGCAGCAGTATCGCACAGTCGGTGACGTAGAGCTGCGGCCCATCGAAGGGGGCCAGGGCGAGCGCACAGGCCCGCAGCTCTGCCCTCGGGACCGTCTGGCGGCTGCCGTCGAGACCGCACGCAACATCCGCAAGGCGGCGCAGGCCCCGCGGGGTGATCTCCATCACCACCGCGGCCACACCGACTCGACGCCTGCGGACGTCGCTGCTAAACTGCCCGCCCGAGCCGTCTCCGAATGCGACCACGCAGGCGTGAGGGTCTCGCCACGCACGGGCCGTGATGTCGGCCTCGAGCGGGCATTCCGCACCGTCCCCATCCCGCCCCACACTCCACACCGTCGCCCCACCCCGCCCACCCATGGTGACAGAGGAGGGAGGAATGCCACGAAGCCAGAGAGACGGGAGCTGGTCCTGCCCAGCCACGGCCTGTGGGATGAGGAATCCCGAAACAGCATAACCCGAGCCTTGGTTACAACGACATTGCCATATCCGATAGAAAAGGGCCTCTGGGGCCTCTCCACAGCGTGGGCCCAGAGGGGAAGCAAGATATCCGTGTCCAGCTGCCTCTGCTGCCAGAAACGATTGTGATCAGCTGCCCTACATCATACGCACCCGAACGAACCGCTCGACGGATCTCAAGACGGATCGGGAGGACATCAGCTCTTGCCGAGAGGCCGTCGCCAACATGACGAGACGCCGCCGCCACCCACACGGTTGAGGAGAGGCCTTCACGGAGGTCTTCGAGGAGGTCCGAGACATCGAAAGTATCCTCGCTCCTCTGCTCCTCGGGGGGTGGGTCGGGGACATGCCAGATCTCCCAATTGTCGCCTACGGGTCTGCGCCACTCGACAGCCGAGACAGGGAGCTAACCTAGGTCGAGAAGATTGGCCTGAACAGCTCCTATGGGCCCTCTTACCTTGCGCCATCTCTTGCTAGCGTCATGTTCGATGCGCACACGAGGCCACCAGCGCGCAATGCGAGCGTGCAGACTGGGAGTACGCGTCCACATGTCGAGCCGCGCCGAGACCTGCTGAATTCTCAGCGAGATGGCTGGACCCTGCTCACCGAGCCACAAGGCCAACGTAGTGGTGAGGCATCTGCCTGGACCCTTCCCCGCCATCGCCTTCGCAGCCTGCCGACGCAGAACGGTGATGGTGGAGGGGGGAGTAGGAGGAGGAGGCGGAGGTGGAGGCGGAGGAGGAGGATGAGGAGGAGGAGGAGGAGGAGGAGGAGGAGGAGGAGGAGGAGGAGGAGGGGGGGGAGGTGGGGGGAGGCGGGAAGGAGGGCGAGGAGGAGGTGGAGGTAGAGGGGGAGGAAGGGAGTACATGGTGCGCCTTGAAGGGTTTTCTGCCTCGGGTTTCGGCTGGGGGCGCGTTGGCGTAGTTGTCGATTCTCTTTTGCTCATATCCTGGCGGGAGTTCTGATCTGGATCTGGATAGGGGCTGGGGAGGGGAATGGCGGCAGGAAAGGAGGGCGGACGAAGAGAGAAAAGGGGGACTGGCAGGATATGGTGGAGGCAAAGGGATACTGGATGAGAGGCGAGAAAAGAAGGGTGGGGGGTTGGACGAGGGGGGACAGGGGGCAGAGGAAGGGAGGGGAGGGTGGACGAGAAGTGTATGATACGAGAGAGAGAGAGAGAGCGAGAGACAGAGAGAATACACACACAAGTAATATAAAGGGGTGTGGTCTCTGGAGGTGCCCACCCAGACGACTCTCTGAGGCCCGGGAACCAAGTATAGCCAACAGCTATCAAAATTGTGATCTTCGGTGGGGGAGCTGAGCTGAGGAAAGGTGAGGAGGAGAAGGAGGAATAGGGAGAGGAGGGGGAGCGGGGAGGAGGAGGAGGAGGAGGAGGAGGAGGAGGAGGACAGGAATGTGATGAGGAAGAGGCTGAGGAGAAGGGGGAGGCGGAGAGGTGGAGGAGGAGGAGGACGGGGGAGGAGGCGGGAGAGGGGGGGAGGGAAGTGCAAAAGGAGGGCGAGGAGGAGGAGGAAGAGGAGGAGAAAGAGGAGGAGGAGGATGAGGAAGAGGCGGAGGAGAAGGAGGAGGAGGATGTTGAGGGGGCGCACCTGCGATCGGGCAGAGTGGGAACACGAATTCTATAATTATCTCTCCTCCCTCAACAAGTTTGAGTCCGCCACCCTCTTCAGTGACCTCGAGAAGTTCTATGAGCGGATCTCCCACTTCATCCTGGTGCGTGAATGTCGGGCCACGGGGTTCAATGGGCGCCTCAATTTTGCAGCATGCAGGCTCTACTCGGGTCCTCGGGTCCTCAGCTTCCACAGTGGGGTAAGTGAAATCTGCAGGGCCATTGGAACGATCTTGGCGGGATGCTACCTGGCGACCACGTTTGCGAAGATCTGTTTGCACCGTCTTCTGAGGGATCTTTCGGAGGCCGACGCTGACGTTCGAATTAGGAACGTGGTAGATGACGTCCGCGCCCAATGCCCTGGCACAGTGGACACCATAACAAATAAATTAGGCCAGGTGGAAAACACGTTGGTGATAGGCTGTGCTAAGTTAGAGCTCGTCCTTGAGAACACCAAGACTCACTTTGTGGCCTCTTCGAAGCGCCTGGAGAACCAACTTGGAGCCGTCTGGAAACACCACGGGTTCAGGCCAAAAAGGCGACCAGTAGTTTAGGCTCGACAGTAACAGCAGCTGGTCGACGACGGCGAACCACCACCCAGGCCATGCGACTCCGTAAAGGTGCCCGCAGGAGTTGGAAACTTCGGCAGCTTGTGGGCGGCAGAGCCGTCAGCCACCGTGTGCAGCGCGCAGGCCCGCAGGCGTGTGCTGTTTGGGGGGCCATCGCGTGTGGGCTCACAGGTCCCCAGCTTCACGGTCTACGAGTTTCTGCAGTGAGGTCGCTTTTTCGAAAGCAGGGGCACGGCCTCCCCTGGCCCCCGCCTGTGCAGCTCCAAGGTCGGTCAGAGAATGGACCCCCAGGCCTTCTACCATAAGACTGCGGTGCTGGCCTGGGCCCAGGCCGTCTGGGAAGGCAGACCCACGCTTGCCAACGTGCAGCAGGCTCGTGATGGAGCCCAGTTGTGCAAACCAGTCGGGCCTTAGGTTGGCAAATCCAACGCGCTCGCAGTCTGGTGACCGAGGATGGTAGTGCCGTGGATCTGCTGGCCTTAGCCCCGCACCAGGTTTCTTGGTTAGCGCAGCGAGCGGCCCAGCGGAAATCAAACGTGGCGGCCTTGACGGCCCGTAGTTCTTCGGTTGTTTCGACCCGCCTTGATCTCTGGGAGCCCCTTCTGGATCTGCTGGAAGGGCCAATCAGAGGCCTCTGGTCGAAACGCCACCATGAATCGCTGCGAAGCCTCGTCTCACAATGCACCTGGACTCAGGATAGAGTATGCAAGCGCGGGCTGACCAAAGGCCCGCTATGCCAGCTACGTCGGTCGGCCCCTGGGTCGCTCTGGCACCGTCGTTTTGCATGCCCCGCTATGCACGGCGAGAGGGCCACAGCTTGTAGCCAAGAGTTGCTTCATGCGGCTACGAACCTCGATGCGTGGCACAAAGACGTCGGGAAAGCAGCAGCTGGCATTCCCCTCTCCCCTCCAAGTTGCCCCCCCCCTCTCCTCCAATGCCAGGCTGGTGAATCGGCCGCGTCTGGGGTCCTGAGGGGGCGTGTGTTTTCGGACGGTTCCTGTCTGGGCCCCGCGGATCCTTGGCTGGCTCGCGCGGGCTGGGCGCTTGCGATGATGGGCGACGACGGCCGAGTCATTACAGTTTGTTTCGGCGCGGTTCCGTTCGAAGCGGCGCCATGTCAATCAGTGTGTGACGGCGAGGATTATGCAATATACATGATTGTGGTGTAGTAGATGCTATGAACGTACAAGTTTACATCGACTGCAGCGGCGCGATCGGAGCGCTCCGATGCCCGCCGTTTGCGCGGGACTCGAGCTGCTCGCGCGGTCGCTTGCGGGCAAGTGTGTTTCACGCTTTCGACGGGGTCAGCCCTACAGCTACCAAAGTGCAAGCCCACTGCAGTTGAACCACCTTCGCTACATTGGGTTCTGATGCTGCTGATGCACGTGTGAAGGTGGGAGCCGCCTGCCACCCCCAGTGCCGCTGATGCTGACGCCGCGGGACGTGTCTTTAAGCCGCCAGCAAGAGAAGCTGGCCACTGAGCCGCTGAGCAGGAGGTCATGATGGCCAACAGGGGCCTGAGGGACGCGGAGGATCTTCCCGAGTTGGCCCTCGCGGCCTGGGGTCGCGACCGCCCGCAGCTTGGGCCTCTCGTGAGCTTCAAAATAGATCGGCAGTTGTTTGCTTTGGACCCTTGGGCCCAGGCCGACCCCGAAATCCTCATGGGGTCGAACCGCCATGTGAGAATGAAAGCCGCTGTCGTTGGAGCCGACAGGCAGCGTGTTGCGCGCGGCCCCACTGTTTTATCATGTACGACGCGTGGGGCATTCAGCTGGGGTGCAGTCGAGTCTCTCTGCAGATTACGCCCCAAGCCTCGAGCTGTAACGGCTGCACTTCGTAGACAAGAAAGCAGAGCAGTGCGGCGCCCTTTTCCTTGGGTGGGCTCCACAATCCAGATGGTGGGTCATCGGGGAACCGCGCCGCGCTCCGCCTTTCGGCCTTGAGCTTGCTGCCCGTCCCAACGGATCGCTAATCAGACCGCATATTGATGTCGGCTCGTTTCGGAGTAGCGTCTGGAGATGCGGCAAGTTGGAGCCAGAGGCTGGAGCGAATCCGAGAGGGCCCGAAGCATCTCCCAGACAGCACTGATCTGGAACGAGTGTGCTTGGTTGTCATCCCCCGAGTGAGCGGCGGATTTCTTTGTTCTGCTGCCATGGGTCACAGACCACGGCCGCACTGGGAAACTCAACCAGAGACAGAAACAAAGGAGGAGGAGGAGGAGCAGGAGAAGGAGGAGGAGGAAGAGGACCAGTGGAAACCTAAGAGTCATCAGCGATGTTGGAAGTAACCCGCCCTCCAAGCTCCCTTATCACAGGCCCCATACAACGGTTCATTTCCATTGAGGGACCTGCCTCGCTGGAAGACAACAGCTTGAAGATCCGGAAGCGTGCCAAAACATTGGTTTCGGGATTTCAACGCAAGGTGTCAACCTGATTGCTGCGTCTTGACCGCCCTGAGTCGTGCCAGAACGCTATGTTTGGGACTTCAACACAGCGAGCCAGCATAACCGCTGCGCCCGCATAGTCCTGAACCCTTCGAAAACGCAGTTTCTGGTACGTTGGTCATGGGAACCCGTGAAACCCTTGCAAACTCGTAACACGAATGTGCGCGGCGCTAAGGCGAGAGCCACATTTTGGAAGCCACCCGCCACCAATCCGTGAAACTCTTGTACCTGTTTGAAGCGAGCGTGCGCGGCGTTCGGGCGAGAGCCAGATTTTGAAAACCACCCGCCCTCAATCAGTGAAACTCTTGCAAATGGTCAAAGCAAATGTGCGCGGCGCTAGGGCGAGAGCCACAGTTTGAAGACGACCCGCCCTCAATCCGTGAAACCCTTGCATTTGTTGTTAAACAAATGTGCGCGGCGCTTGGGCGACAGCCACATTCTATTCTGACAACCACCCGTCCTCAATCCGTGAAGCTGCTGCCACTTTTTCAGCTTCAGAGTCATAAATGGTGAGGGGTGCGACAGGGAGAAGATGTTTATAAGGAGAAGGAATGGAAGAGGAGGAGGAGGAGGATGGGGGAAGAGGAGGAGGAGGCGAGACGCGGGGCGAGGAGGAGGAGCAGGAGGAGGAGGAGGAGGAAGAAGAGGAGGAGAGGATGCGGAGGAGGAATATGATGATGATGTTGATGTTGCTGATGATGATGATGGCGATGATGATGATGATGATGATGCTGATGCCGATGATGATGATGATGATGATGATGATAATGGTGATGATGATGCGGATGGTGATTCTGATGATGATGGTTATGATGATGATGCTGATGATAATGATGGTTACGATGATGGTGGTGATGATGATGCTGTTGCTGCTGCTGCTGATGATGATGATGACGATGATGATTATGATGAGGAGGAGGAGGAGGACGCTGATGATGGTGATGATGGTGGTGGTGATGGTGATGATGATGGTGTTGATGATGCTGATGCTGATGCTGATGCTGCTGATGATGATGCTGATGACGGTGCTGATGCTGATAATGACGATGCTGCTGATGATGATGCTGATGATGATGCTGATGATGCTGCTGCTGATGATGATGCTGACGATGACGATGATGATGATGATGATGCAGATGATGATGATGCTGATGATGATGATGATGATGCTGATGCTGGTGCTGATTATGATGCTGATGATGATGCTGATGCTGATGCTGATGCTGATACTCCTGCTGATGATCATGATGCTAATGATGATGATGATGATGATGATGATGATGATGATGCTGATGCTGATGCTGATGCTGATGCTGATGCTGATACTGATGGTGGTGATGATGATGATGATGATGGTGGTGATGATGATGATGATGCTGCTGCTGATGATGCTGATGATGATGATGATGATGGTGGTGGTGATGATGATGATGCTGCTGCTGCTGATGATCATGATGATGATGATGATGATGATGATGATGATGATGATGATGATGATGATGATGATGATGATGATGATGATGATGATGCTGATGGTGATGATGATGATGATGATGATGATGATGGTGATGGTGATGGTGGTGATGGTGATGGTGATGGTGATGGTGATGGTGATGATGATGATGAGGAGGAGGAGGAGGAGGAGGAGGAGGAGGATGATGCTGATGTGGATGTGGATGTGGATGTGGATGTGGATGTGGATGTGGATGAGCAGGAGGAGGAGGAGGAGGAGGAGGCGGAAGCGGAGATGAAAGAGGAGGAGGAGAAGGAGGAGGAGGAGGAGGAGGAGGAGGAGGAGAGGGAGGAGGAGGAGGAGGAGGAGGGAGGAGGAGGAGGAGGAGGAGGAGGAGGAGGAGGAGGAGGAGGAGCGGAGGAGGAGGAGGAGAGGAGGAGGAGGAGGAGGAGGAGGAGGAGGAGGAGGAGGAGGAGGAGGAGGAGGAGGAGGAGGAGAGGAGGAGGAGGAGGAGGAGGAGGAGGAGGAGGAGGAGGAGGCGGAGGAGGAGGAGGAGGAGGAGGAAGCGGAGGGCAGGAGGAGCAGAAGGAGGAGGAGGAGGAGGAGGAGGAGGAGGAGGAGGAGGAGGAGGGGGGAGGAGGATGGGGGCGATGGGGGTGCGGCATGGTGAGGCGGATGCTGACGAGGGAGGAGTCTGATGCTCCGAGCTTCCGCTCTTGCGGCTGGGGGGGGGGGGCGGGTTGGGCGGAGCCGCGCAGCCGCGGGCCGGCCGAGGGCTCGCCTGGCGGCGTGGGGCCCGGGCCGCCGCACGTGCAGTACTCCGGGCTGAGGCCACAGGCGATGCCGCCAGGCGGCGCGGGTTTTTCGCCCCCCGGGCCCACTGGGGGGGGCGAGGACCAGAGGACGGTGGAGCGGGAAGGAAGGGGGGGAAGAGCGGGTCGGGGAGGGGGGGCATGGGGGGGGCGGCGAGGGGGTTGGCGAGAGGGAGGGGAGGCCGGAGTGGAAGCATGAAGGGGGAGAGGGGGAGTGAGGAGGGAGCAGAGGGGGGGAGAGGGGGATCGAGGGGGAGGCAAGGGGTGGAGGGGAGGGCTAAGGGGGAGCAGGTAGGGGGGGAGGATGGGGGGGGCGTTTGAGTGCTCTTCCTCAGTCGGCTGCAGCTGGTTGCGGATCCGTCTCGTCTGGTGCTTGAGAGTTGCAGGGGACGGAGGGGGGAGGGGCAGGGGGCAGTGAGGAAGGGAGAGGAGGAGAGGAGGGAGACATGGGGGACGGAGGGAGGCAGGGAGGGGGACGGGGAGGAGGGAGGAGAAGTGAGGAGGAGGAGGAGGAGGAGGAGGAGGAGGAGGAGAAGGACGAAGACGAGGACGCATACGAGGACGAGGAGGAGGAGGAGGAGGAGGAGAGCCAGAATGAGGAGAGGGAGGGCTGGCAGGAGGGAGGGGGGAGCAGGAAGAAGAGCAAGAGGAGTAGCAAGAACAACGACCCCAGCCGGGCGGAGTTCCAGACTAGTCGCCAGGATCAGCGCCAGAGCGGAGGAGGGAGGGAAGGAGTTTGGAGGGAGGATGATGAGGGATGAAGAGCAGGAGGGGGTGAAGGAGGAGGAGGAGGAGGAGGGGGAGTGGGAGGAGGAGGAGGAAGAGGAGACGAACGGAGGAGTATAAAGGGCGAAGGCGAGGTCAACTAATCGCTTTCGCAAAGCCACAGCATCCCGCGTGGCATCCGCGAAGTGCGACAAAACCAAAAATATGGTAAGGAATGGAGGACAAATGATGTCAAGAGGAAAGGCAAGGAAGTGCGGACTGTTCCAACGGGATCGAGAAGGGTCGGCGGGTGATTTAGTTGCGAACGGGGGCTGGACTGAATCCAAACATGGAAGTCTGAGGAGAGAAGCGCTGGGTCGAGCCGTGCTGCCCGAGAGGCTGGCGTCTGACACAGGATGGAGTCGCGGCCTCCTCTGGCGGCGAGGTATGCTCAGCATGGGCGGTTCGCCAGGGTGCGGAAGCAGAGGACGGCGGAGTCGCATCGGCCATGGTACCGAAAGGAGTGGTCCAAGGGAACGCCAGATCCCCACCAGCGCATTGGGGGAGGGCCAGCTCATGACCTCCCAGTGGCACCCATTCGTGACCCCTCCCTTCCGCGTACCCCGCCGCCCTCGTCCCCGCACTCCAGCGAGAACGGGGATACAGGCCCACTGTGCCCGTGATTGCCTTCCGTGCCCCTTCCGGAGGGGGGGGGAGTTTCTGGCAGAGGGGGGTCAAAGGAAGGGGGGGAAGCTAAGCACCCCCCACTCTTTGCGTAAGGGGGGGAGGGGGGGGGAGGTTCCCGGGTGCCGAAAAAGGGGGGGGGGCCTGCTAAGCTCCCCCCCTTTGGAACCAAAGGGGGGGGTAGTTTCCGGCACAGGGGGGTCAAGGGGAGAGGTGGGTAGGTTCCGCTCCCTTTGCGTAAGGGAAGGGTGCAAAGGGGGGGGGGGTCAGTTCCCTTCCTTTTTGAACCAAGCGGGGGAGGGGAGGGTAGCTTCTGGCAGAGGGGGTCAAGGGGGGAAGGGGGTAGCTAAGCCCTCCCCCTCTTTGCGTAAGGAGGGGAGGGGGGGGGGGGGGGGGTAGCTTCCCAGGTGCCGACAAGGGGGGGGGTGCTAAGCCCCCCCCCCTTTGGAACCAAACGGGGGGGGGGCTTCCGGCAGATGGGGGTCAAAAGGAGGGGGGGGTAGCTAAGCTCCCCCCTC
The DNA here is from genome assembly GCA_963575745.1 of Prorocentrum cordatum. Taxonomy (NCBI): domain Eukaryota; class Dinophyceae; order Prorocentrales; family Prorocentraceae; genus Prorocentrum; species Prorocentrum cordatum. The sequence continues at coordinate 211,414 of CAUYUJ010016409.1, read as the reverse complement.
CCTTTGGAAAGGGTGGGAGGGGGGGGTAGCTTCGGAGTGGCGAAAGAAAAGGGGGGAGGGGGGGGGGTGCTTCCAGCAGGAAAGGTGGAATGGAGGGGGGTAGCTAAGGAGGACCCCTCTCCTCTTTGCGTCGGCGCTGTGGGCGCGCTCTCTCTCTCTCTTTCTATATTATGTTTTTTTTGTTCTCTCTCTCTCTCTCACATATATATATATATAAGTAGCATACAATCCATAAATATACACACATACATACATACACACACATGCGCGCGTTTCCCCCGCTTTCCTTGCGAAGCAACGAAGCATGTATATGCGGGGATCCCGTAACTAGACGCCGGGAGCCGCTTCCCCGCGCGAGTTTCAGCGCGGGGCCGGAAGAGCGTCGGCGCGCAGAGTTCGGCTCCTTGTTTCGGCCTCCGGAGGCCCCCGCCGAGCCTCGGGATCGTCGACAAAAACACCCAACATGAAAAGCCAGTCCCGGGGATTGGGCCGGGACATCGGGGGCCGGGCATTGAAAACACCAGGGTTCCGCATGTTTGGGGGGTCGCCCTCGAAATCCTCGGCGTTCTTCCGCAAGCGGCCCCGCTTAAGGTTGCCCCCCGGGGAAGTGCCCCCGCGGGCTGCTTCCAGAGTCCGTGGGTCGCCCCTAAACACAGTGTGAGGCAATGCTAAGGAACGCCCTGCTTGCTTCCAGGGTGCCCTGGTCTTTTCTTGGGCGTCGCCAGCTCTGCTGTGGAAAGCGTCGCGTTCCTGCGCCGCGAGTCAATTGACGTCCTGGGGTCTCAAGGTTGGGTTTCTCCTGGAAGGTGTCGCGCGGTCGGGCCCCTACCGCCGGTCCCAGCGGCTGCCCCCGTCACGCACCATGGGGGTGCGAAGTGCCATGGAGACAGTCCCCCCGCTGGGCCCTCGCACCGCCCCCAGCCCCAGACCGCCGCCGTTTCCTGCCTTCTCCGGGCCCGTGGGTCATGCCGAGCAGCGCCGGCATTTACACTGGAATGCCATGCCAGAGAAACACCTGGCTTGCCTCCAGGGTGCCTTGGTTTTCTTAGGTTTCGAGGGTGCTACGATGGAATACGTGACGCCCCCAAACCAGAACATCAATGGACGTCCTGGGGCCTCAGGGTTGGGTCTCTTGTGGTCGGGCTCCTATTGTATCCAGATGAACACGGCGAATCTCACCCGCCCGTTTGTTGCGTCGGCGGCTAGGCAGAGTGATTGCGCTGGCGGATGGGGCATGTGCAGGGCGCGCTGATGCGAATTAAGCCGCAATGCGAATGAGGGGGAGGGGAAGGCCCGGCACGGGCAGGAAGGAGGGGAAACCGGGGTCTCCCACCCACGTGCCATCACATATTCTTGAGGTCGGTTCTGCTTTGCCGCCTGGCCCCACCGCCCCGCTCGGCGATCCGTCGACGACCACCTGCCGCGCGGGTCGCCCGCGGCCCGCCTCCTGCCTCGCTGCCGCGACCCGCCCCGCATCCCCGGCGACAATCCGGCCTTTCGACCCACGAGCTTGTTTTTCCAAATTTTCTTGCGTTGGGCTGTCGTTTTCAATTGAATAGAGCGTTGTTATCGCATCCTCCCGCCTCCCTCTCGTCTTTTTTCTAGCTGCTCTTGGAACCTCCCACGCACAATGCAGCGTCCATGTATTGTGCTGCGCTTTCTTCCATAATGCACTCCCAATGGCTTGCCCACGCACAATCTCGGGGCGGGAACGTCGAGAGACGCACTCGCCTTCATGGGCCCATGGCCTCTTTTTTCACACCGGCACTCTACAGTCGGATGTCTTTGGTTGAAGTGACGAGCCCCGCAAATATGTGGAGAGATATCCAGGCTGACATCATGAATCATCGGCCTGGCGGGCATTCGCCTCCGCGCTCCACTAGGCTATCACGTCCAAGAATGGCACATCGAGCGGGGGGGATATGGGCTTTTGGCAGGATGGACAGCTGCGCCTTAATCAAGGCGCGCTGCGGGGTGCATGCTGATGACGTCTCAGTGGATGCGCCGTGGTACACGGACGATCAGCACCCGTCCACCCGCCGCCCAGGGTCGAGGACTGGTTGTGCGCATAGTACGTGGTCCCGTGGGCCTGATGATTGTGCTATGTTATTTTGCGCTCGCAAGAGGCGAGCCCTTGAGGAAGGCTCGCGCGAGTTTGTGCAGTGGGCCAAGCAACGGGCGAGATCGGCACCAGCACGCTCGACGCCGATCATCATGGGCGACAATAGTTCTGGTATCGGACTTCATAATTGATCGATCGTGACTCCACCCGTGTTCAACGTGGAGTACGCAGACAAGGCCGACAATATAGGCGGTCACCACCTGGGCAACCATAACATCATTGGCGACCAGATATGGGAGGATCTGACAATGCCATGCGAGCGGATGAACGTCGGCAGCTTCTCCGCGGAGGGAGGGCTGACGTACTATCACGTCGACGGTTTGCCCAGCACTGTGGACCGCGTGCTGATGCCGTTGGCCCGACATGAGCAGATTCGGCGCTGTCTCATGCCGTGGAGTTCGGCGAGACGACTACACCTGATACCCAGTGCGTTGCCCAGAGAAAACGCCCCGACCATCGTTGCATTTAGCGCCCACCAGCATCGCGGCCGACAGCGCGACACTTTCCGGTGGGATCGCGTCCAACTGGCGGCCGCATTGCAGGAGAGCACACACCGACCTGAGTTCCAGAAGGTCTTGGAGATGGCGTGCGAGGAGCGCGCGGAGCCCGCGCAGTACGGCACCTCAGGCGGCAACGACGGTCACTCGAAAAAGTGCGCGGGCCTCGCCCGCCCATACGCCTGGCAATTCTTCGGCCGGACGCGCAAGGCGGACGGACCCCAAGCTGCGCGACTTCGCGAGCGACGACGCGCAGTGGCGCGACGTCGCGCGGAGGCCCGCGCGAGATTTGGCGAGCAGGGCGCAGGGTATGAGGTGGTCCTGAAGCGCCAGCCCATTCTGTTTCCAGAATATCAGGAGCTGCAGGGCGCCCGCTCTTTTTCTTTTTCGGAAGCTCGTGCGCCGAGAGCGCGCGGGGCGCGGACGTCGGCTCGATCGCGACGCCGCGCGATGCCCACCGTTTCCGTCGATTTGCCGAGGTCGATGGTCTATTTGTCTGCTCGCAGCCCGCTGCGGGGGCCTTCGACCGCGAGAATACCGCATGCCGACCCGCGATCTTCGCGGGAGGAGTGGCGGAGTTATTTTGCGCGTCCCCTTTACGATGGAAGCATGGGTGCCCGGGAGATCGATCGCGCGTCCGAACTCGAGAGGCTTCCCGAGGCGATCGACGCGACCGCGACGACCGACGAAACCCGCGAGAGGCCCTGTCTTGGGCCGAGCGTGATCTTCGAAGTGCCCTGAGGTTCTTCAGAAGGCGCCCCGAACGACGAACTCACCCTGCCTGGAGCATGCCCGCCGAGATGGCCGCTAAGGCCAACTACCTCTCCCGCTCACGGGCCTCGACTAGGGCATGGCGCTGAGCGAGTAGGCGAGCTACCCCCCGTCGCAGGCATGCGACCACTTCGAAGACATACGCTGGTGGATTCGGGTGCTGCAGCGAGTGCCACAGCTGACCCACCTCTCCTGGGGTCCCCGATCCCGAAGCCGAATGGGAAACATGGGCCCGGGGGAAAACGCCTCATGTACGCATTTACTTAGCAGCGAAGACTGATAGGTTTCTAGTAGGGTCAAAAGAGAGCATCTTGACGCCCCAGGGGGGTCTGGGCGCGATCCGGGGGAGGATGCCGGGTATTTTTTTCAGCCATCAGTAGCGCACTTCGTGGTCTTCGAGTTCCCAGACCTCCGCTCCTGGGCATGATTTTGAATGCCCGGAGCCAACTGTAGGCCACTTCGTGTTCTTCGAGTTCCCAGAACTCCATTCCAGGGCATGATTTTGAATGCCTGGAGCCAACTGTAGGCCATTTCGTGGTCTTCGAGACCCCAGAACTCCATTCCTGGGCATGATTTTGAATGCCCGGAGCCAACTCTAGGCCACTTCGTGGTCTTCGAGGTCCCAGAAATTCACTCCTGGGTCTGATTTTGAATGCCCGGAGCCAACTGTAGGCAACTTCGTGTTGTTTTAGTTCCCAGAACTTCACTCCCGGGCAACATTTTGAATGCTGAGGCAGGCTGATGCTGAGGCTGAGGAAGGCTGAGGCCGAGGCTGAAGGCAGATTGAGGCTGAGGCTGAAGCAGGCTGAGGCTGAGGCTGAGGCAGGCTGAGGCTGAGGCAAAGGCTGAGGCTGAGGCTGAGGCTGAGGCAGGCTGAGGCTGAGGCAGGCTGAGGTTGAGGCCGAGGCTGATGCAGGCTGAGGCTGAGGCAGGCTGAGGCTGAGGCCGAGGCTGAAGGCAGACTGAGGCTGAGGCTGAAGCAGGCTGAGGCTGAGGCTGAGGCAGGCTGAGGCTGAGGCAGGCTGAGGCTGAGGCTGAGGCTGAGGCTGCAGGCTGAGGCTGAGGCTGAGGCTGAGGCTGAGGCTGAGGCCGAGGCTGAGGCAGGCTGAGGCTGAGGCCTGATGCTGAGGCTGAGGCTGAGGCTGAGGCTGAGCTGCTGAGGCAGGAGGCAGGCTGAGCAGGCTGAGGCTGAGGCTGAGGCTGAGGCAGGCTGAGGCTGAGGCTGAGGCTGAGGCTGAGGCTGAGGCTGAGGCTGAGGCTGAGGCTGAGGCTGAGGCTGAGGCTGAGGCAGAGGCTGCTGAAGGCTGAGGCTGAGGCAGGCTGAGGCTGCTGAGGCTGAGGCTGAGCAGGCTGAGGCTGAGGCTGAGGCAGGCTGAGGCTGAGGCTGAGGCAGGCTGAGGCTGAGGCTGAGGCTGGCTGATGCAGGCTGAGGCTGAGGCAGGCTGAGGCTGAGGCCGAGGCTGAAGGCAGACTGAGGCTGAGGCTGAAGCAGGCTGAGGCTGAGGCTGAGGCTGAGGCAGGCTGAGGCTGAGGCTGAGGCAGGCTGATGCTGAGGCTGAGGCTGAGGCTGAGGCAGGCTGAGCTGAGGCAGGCTGAGGCTGAGGCTGAGGCTGATGCAGGCTGAGGCTGAGGCAGGCTGAGGCTGAGGCCGAGGCTGAAGGCAGACTGAGGCTGAGGCTGAAGCAGGCTGAGGCTGAGGCTGAGGCAGGCTGAGGCTGAGGCTGAGGCAGGCTGGCTGAGGCAGGCTGAGGCTGAGGCTGAGGCTGATGCAGGCTGAGGCTGAGGCAGGCTGAGGCTGAGGCCGAGGCTGAAGGCAGACTGAGGCTGAGGCTGAAGCAGGCTGAGGCTGAGGCTGAGGCAGGCTGAGGCTGATGAGGCAGGCTGAGGCTGAGGCAGGCTGAGGCTGAGGCTGAGGCTGATGAGGCAGGCTGAGGCTGAGGCAGGCTGAGGCTGAGGCCGAGGCTGAAGGCAGACTGAGGCTGAGGCTGAAGCAGGCTGAGGCTGAGGCTGAGGCAGGCTGAGGCTGAGGCTGAGGCAGGCTGATGCTGAGGCAGGCTGAGGCTGAGGCTGAGGCTGATGCAGGCTGAGGCTGAGGCAGGCTGAGGCTGAGGCCGAGGCTGAGGCAGACTGAGGCTGAGGCTGAAGCAGGCTGAGGCTGAGGCTGAGGCAGGCTGAGGCTGAGGCTGAGGCTGAGCTGCTGAGGCTGAGGCTGAGGCAGGCTGAGGCTGAGGCTGAGGCTGAGGCTGAGGCTGAAGCAGGCTGAGGCTGAGGCTGAGGCAGGCTGAGGCTGAGGCAGGCTGAGGCTGAGGCTGAGGCTGAGGCAGGCTGAGGCTGAGGCTGAGGCTGAGGCTGAGGCAGAGAGGCCGAGGCCGACGGCAGACTGAGGCTGAGGCTGAAGCTGAGGCTTGCTGATGCTGAGGCAGGCTAAGGCTGAGGCTGAGGCTTTGGCAGGCTGAGGCTGATGCAGGCTGAGGCTGAGGCCGAGGCTGAAGGCAGACTGGACGCTGAGGCTGAAGCAGGCTGAGGCTGAGGCTGAGGCAGGCTGAGGCTGAGGCTGGCTGAGGCTGAGGCTGAGGCAGGCTGAGGCTGAGGCTGTGACTGCGACTGCCGTTGCCACTGCGACTGTCATCGCGAATGCGAGTACGACTGCGAGAACAGCAGAATTCTACAACTGGATTCTCATCTGAGTCTTAAGGGGAATGCTTCCAGATATGCTCCTACACATCGCTGTTCGGTTGCTTTGCCGGGATAATTTGTCCCTAGTGGAAGGGCTCCTATGGAGATGTGTGGCCCTGGGACTCCTGGAGAGAGCTCAGCCGGCTCTGATTAGTAGGTCGGCCTTGCCAGATCGAGGGCGCCTTTGTGTCCCGTGCCCCGCGAGACCCATGTCTTCTCACATCATTGTGGCACTCTCGCGTGCCCTCGCCAATCAGGCTTGACTAGTGTCAACGGCCAGTCGCGCGACAGTTAAGGCAGTGGCGAGGCGCCCCGGCTTGCGTATAATTAGGCCCACCAAAGAATGCTGTAATAATTTGTGCGGTCTGCACGAGATGTTCTTAGAATGGGACTGTCTTGCTTCATCGCGTCGGGTTCTTGTTCTGCGAACATTGTTCTTGTTCTTAGAGCTCGTTGGGGCTCCAAAACACTTCGTGGCAGGCCTACAGACATGCCGGGACGGTCGGTCCCTGCTCAAGCCGTGCAGGTGTGAGCCCCGGAGAGAGGCGGCAAAGGGGGCCGCGGACCCCCCGAGAGGCGGAGCCTACGGCAGACCCATGCAGCCCTACCTGGCGTCGTCGGGGTACAGCAGCAGGCCCCGGCGCCTCTGCGCGCTCTCCGCCCCTCTGGGACTCGAGCAGGGGACCGACGGCAGACGCGATGACCTGACGTGCCCCGGAGGTTGATCTGCTCAGCAAGACTCACGTCGCATGCTCGCCGCTCCACGAACACTCTGCGACTCGATCCTGGATTCGGCGAGCAGACCACTATTGGGGTCCATCCGTTTCTGCAGTTCTGGCGAATGCTGGCGGATCCGTGGCTGCTAAAAGGGAGCTCTGGGAAACCTGCTTCCCTCCGGGAAGCAGCCCGCTTACTATTTGGTGCGTTGGGGCTCGTTCTGGGAATTGTTGTTTCTCTTGCACGGGAAGTCCGTCCGGTTTGAATAGCGAATAGCCCAGGGGAGAGCAATACATGTATCCAGGGGCGCCGATGATCGATGTCTTCGACGAGGCTCCCGAGCGAATGCGTGTAATGCCCGCCCCTGGGCTATTCGCCCTGATCGTTGCCGCCGAGGCTCAAGATGAAAAAAAACACAGGCCCCCGGGAAAGGGCCGGGACTTCCGAGGACCCCGCATGGTAAAATTCAGGAAGTCGCAGGTTTTGGGCTCGACCAGGATAGGGTCGTGACTTGGGACGAGGCCAGGACGAGAATGGATCCGTTCCGGCGCGCTCCAGAGCGCTCAGAGCGATCCAGAGCGCCTTGAGAAGGCCGCGGCGCCCGATGCATCTTCCGCAGCCGCTGAATCACAGAATCCTCGCCCGAACTTGTCCTCGTCCCGGCCTCGTCTTGGACAATACTTGACCCTGCGAATGTCTTGAAAGATGTGCGCACGATCCCAGCGCAGCGCTAGAAAAGCCCGAGTACATCTTGTCCATTGCATTCTGACCGCAGACGTGAGAAGCAGTGCCCATGCAGCAATCAGCGAGCGTATGTGTCTGCACATGTGCAGCGAGCACGCAGTGAGCACATGACAGACAATCAAATTGACGATTCACAGCGAGATCTGTCTCTGTTTGAACGATGTCGAAGCTGCCCCAGAACTCGCACGTTGCAGACGGATAGAGCGGACTGGCATGGGGAAGCTCAGGCGGGAGAGGGGGGGGGGGGATACCCGTCTGAGCGACGCAGGAAACCGAAAACGGGCTCGTCTTCGCCGAGACTGGCGCGTAAGCTGCTCCTGTAAGGTCGCGGGTAAGCGCCCTCGTTTCTTGTGTAGCGTGCCGCGCCAGCGGCCCGCGCAAGCCGCCGCGTAAGGTCGTTGTGCCATCTCGCCTAGGAGCCGTTTTCGTTGCGCCGCTCCACAGCAGCTTCCGCCCACCCAGACCTTTTTCCGATACTCCTCCGCGCGGGGGCAGCCTCCCGATCTGCCAGGGCCGGGCCGCGGGCCTCGGCCCCTGGGCCTGGACGGGGGGCGAGGCGAGCGCGGGCTGGCCCTGGGGGACGGGGTCCTGAGGGGAACGGAGCTCGGGGCCCTGGGCGGGGGGTCCCGGCCAGGGCGTCTGAGGTCTGGACCCCGGGGTCCCGACCGAGGGGTCTGGACCGGGGGGTCCAGGCCAACCAGTCTGGACCGGGGGGTCCAGACTGAGGACCAGGGGGGCGACTACACGTAAGAGAGACCATTCCCCGGAGTGACCTCTGGTGCTGGCCCAAAGGGGGTCGGGTGTTTTTCTTGTGGAATGAGCTTGACCTCGCGTCGGCACCCGCATCGTGCGAATATGCTCGCATCTGAGCGCGCTGGGTTTGGGCACACCCCTCGCAATCAACAGCAACGCATACGCGTCGCACCCTACAGCTTGCATTGGTTACCCGAAGGGGAGCCGGTCGACCAGACGGCGCGTTTTCAGGCCCAGGACCAGTTCCGAATCCCAGCCCAAATCCCAAAATGTCTGGCTTGAATATATTGGGATCTATTTGAATCTATTTGAGTATGTTCTTCGAGCCAATGGGATATTTACTAATCTCAGTTACCCAAAAATATTCAAACACATTCCAGGTCCTCGGATGGGGCCGTTTTGATCGTGACGCTGGGCCTGGTCAGACGTCATCGCGATGCAGCCCGGCAGTGCCGGACCTAATCGCGGTGGCCCCTGGCACCGTCTGCCTTCGAAGTGCTTATCGGGGCGCTCGAATTGAATTCAATCGGCGGAATTCCGCGGTTGCCCGCTGGCACAAAAAAACTTTCGAGTTGCGCCCCGCCGATCGTTGATGCGGCGCGGCAGCGCGGGCTGGCAGAGACGGGGGTCAATG
>CAUYUJ010016409.1:145000-197500 GCA_963575745.1 Prorocentrum cordatum | reverse complement strand
TCGCGGGCCCGGTTCGCGGCCTTGCGGCTCGTCTACGGCCGTGGCCCGCAGCGAGAGCCGTCGTGAGCCCTGCGGCTGCGTGCATGTGAGCGGAGGGGCGCACACTGCTTTAACAGTTTTAACGCCGGCTGCGCGGAAGAAGGAATCAAAAAAATAAAAAAAATAAAAAAAAAAAAAACGGCGAAAAGGGGTGGGACTGGGGAGGTGTTCCATTAATCCGTAGTTGCGTTGCGGCTTCCTCGTGCGTTTTGAAACTAGAGAATTCGCCTTCAGGCGTTCGAACAGATGCTCGCTTGGGGTTTGGCAGGGCAAAGGAGGGGGAACAGGAACGGCTGGCGAGAAAACGCGACAATGCCGCAACGGTTCGTCATGTGCGCAGGGCGCGGTCATGGTCCTTTTCCCTCTGCCGATCGCAAGGGTCCCCCATGAACTTCTCCGTGACCCGCGCGGGCCCCCAGGTGTTTCGTCATCCTTCCCCGCGTGTCTCCAGCAACGATCTTCCAAAAGTGCTCCTGGAATTCAACAACCTGGAGGGCACATGTGGTTTCTCAACTGAGGGGGATCTGCTTTTTCGCCCAGTCCTCGGGGGGCGGGCTATCTGACGACAAACATTGGCACGACGACGCCGACGAGCGTTGCAACGACGACGACGAGCGGTGCGGCGACGACGGCGACAAGTGTCTCGGCGACGACGGGCACGAGCATTGCGATTGCAACGGCGACGACGGTGATGACGACATTGACGAACACTCGGCGGCGGTGGCGACGAGTGCTGCGATGGCGACGGCGACGAACCTTGCGACGAAGACGAACGTTACGACGGCGACGGCAGCGACGAGCGTTGCCGAGACGATGGCGAGCGAGACGACGACCACGGCCACGCGGAGAGTCGCGATGACGACGCCATTTAGTTCCACGACGACGACCACGAGCGTCACGGCGACGACAGCAACGAACGTTGCGACCACAACGCCGACGGGCGTTACGACGACGACGACGACGACGACGACGAGTACTACGGCGACCAATGTGGCGACTGTCACGAGGGCGATGGCGAGCGTTGTGACCACGGCGGAGAGCGCTCCAAAGACAAGAACAACGGGCGTTACGATGATGACGAACATTACGGCGGCGACGACGGCCACGGTCTCTTGGTGCGTTGAATGGCGGTTGTGGTGTAGCGGCGCATTCGTTTTGGGAGTTTTCACCGACGGCATGATTTAGCGGGGGGTTTTCGGAGGAGGAACGGTTGGCGGAAGGAGGATGAGGACGAACATGTGTTGATGGTGGTGCTTCAGTGTTCCCGGGGCCTTCCCCTGATAAGCACAAAAACCAACGACGATTTTGCGCGCGATTTTGCAGCGATTTTTTTTGGCGACTTGCTTGAGACATCTCGACACAAATATTGTTGGCCAATATTGTATACGAAATCGTGTTGGATCGGGCACCAGATTGTAACGCAAATCGTTCTCTCTGGGTCCAGGCTCTCTTTCCAAAATCGTGGTGGCGGTTCGCGGACCCCGCATTCAAAATCGTAAGGGCGGGTCTTGAAAATCGTAGCCAAAATCGTGGTGGGGGAATTTGAAAATCGTAGGGGCGGATGTTCAAAATCGTAGCCAAAATCGTTGGGGCGGAGGTTGAAAATCGTCGTAGAGGTCACGGTGGAAGGCCACGCCTGCCTGGCCTGACGGCTGGAAAGGTTTGGCCTCAAGTACCTTGCCTTGAGGCCGGAGTTTTCGCTTGAAGTGTCCGGCCTCGCGGCCGGGCAGTTCAGCCCCACGGCCTTATCTTGTCATGGAGCGGTCAGCCTATGCATATAGTGCCATTGGCGGCGAGGCAGCTCCAAGAAGGCCCCAAGAAGGCCTAAGGGGATCCTGAGCGGGCTCCGGGAGGGCCCGGGAGGCCCCGAGACACGCCCTCGTGGGCCTTAAACGTTCCTAGAGTCCCCCACGGTAGAGGACTTGAAACGGACGTCTGAGATACTCTACCGCGGGGGCCCCAAGAGGGCGCCAGGAGTGCCACAAGACAGCTCCAGGATGGCCATAAGATGGCCCCAAGAGAGCTCCAAGAGGGCCCCGGAGGCCCCAAGAGGGCCCCAAAGGGCCTCGAAGGGCCCCCCAAAGCAGTGAAAGTGAAGTCACGCGAGCGTCCTTTCGCGCGACTGAACTTTCACTCACCTTGGGGGCCCTCTGGGGCTTCTTCTGAACCCCCACAGGCATTCCTAGCGGCCCCAGAAAGGCGAATTAGAGCCCCAAGGAGGATACCAACAGGCCCCCAAGAGGAATGAAACTTATGTCACGCGAAAAGGGCGCTCGCGTGTCTTCACTTTCACTGCCCTTGGTGGCCCTTCGGGGCCCTCTTAGAGCCCTATTGGGCCTGAGGGTTATCCGGCCTTGTGCGCCACAATCATGCGGTAGCTTTCTGGTGATATGCGCTTGCGCCTCGCAATCGCGACGCGATTCCAAGGAAATGCGAAGTTCCACTGCCCATGCGCGAGCACAGCGATCGTGCGAAACAGTCTCCTCGAACAGTGCTGGCACTTTTTGCATGTTTCTGATATGCGCTGTAAAACAATCAAACCAGATTTCGATACATGCGTAGATAACGCTTAAAACAACAAGCTCCGACTCCGACCGCTCCAACACGCAAGCAGCTCTAGTGAGGCAAGCCCCAGGCGGTCCTGAAGAAGGCTTCGGAGGGCCCCCCCTGGGGCCTCGCCGAGTCCCCATCATGCAGACCTAGAGAGCCCAAGAGAGCTTCAAGAGAGCCCGAGAGATCCCCAATACGCCTTCCCACCGTCCCACCCTTGCCTCCCAGTCTCCTCTCCTTGGCTCCCTCCGCCCGTTTCCGGCGCCTTCCCCCCGCCCTTTTCGCTGTCGTTCTTTATGCTCCCATTTGCTTCCCCTGCGGAGGATGGGGGTGTGAGGAGGGCGGGGGTAACTGCAACCGGTCTTCTCGCCGACGCGGAGCATGTGCAGGCAATTCCCGTGGTTGGGGCGCTCCTGGCTGGCGATCGCCCTCGTCGTCTTCCGTTTTGCCCGTGCTCTTTGCATACTGCGTGGACATGCCAAAACAAAATCTGTATAGCTTCAACCGAGCAGCGAAACCAGTTAGGAGAAACTGCAGGTCCAGTCACCCACGCAGGTTCGACTCGATGATTCGATTTGTTTAAATCGAATATTTTATGTGCGCGGCGGCTGTGTTAAGGTGCGTTTAATTTCGTTGCTTAGGGCGTTGGCCCCAGGGTGTGTGCAAATCGTCCGTTCCTCTTAGGAGCTCGCCAGAATGTTATATGACCTCCTCGGCCCCACCTCGTGGCGGTCAGCGTCGCTCCCACTTTCTCCGCCAACCCTTGCTGCGCCCATCTCTCCCGTGATGTTTCTTCCGACCGTGCCCGTGTCATCGCCTCTGATTTGGGGTCACGAAGTGTTTTATGGAAAACGATGCTTTTTTTGAAAAAAGTGAGGTCAAAATCGTGGCAGGGTTTGTTGGGGAACCGGGGCCACGACAGATCCGTTCATATAGGTCGGGCTGGGAGGTGTCCGGGTTCCACCGTGGTGCCTCGATGTTCCAGAGGCCTCCCCAAGACTGGAAAAATCAGAAGGCAGAGCGGACACTTCGGGTTGGGATGGGGTGGCCTGGTGCGTAGTCAGTCTCTTCTCGGGATCCCGCAAGAAGGAGATATACCCTGGGGGTGGGGCGTGTGAGTGCGATCGGCTTTTGCACTGAACCGCCCAAATAGATAACCCCAGCCGCTGGCACCTCCCGACAGTGGCCGACGGGTGGGGCATGCGGGGGGGCATCCGTTTGCGGCAGTTTGGTGCACCAGCTGCTCGAACGCATGCCCCCCCTCTCAGGGTCACCCCCTTTTCCCAGACTCCCGACGTCGTGATTTTTTCACAACGTCGACCCCCGGCGGTCCGGGCCCCTTCCCCAGGACCGGCTCTTCATCCTGAGTCGTTCTTTGACGGCCCCGAGGCCCGTCAAGGGCCCCCGGAGCCCGAAAGTAGCGAAAAACCTCGGGTCGCAATTTCCCGCGACGCGAAGGGGTCTGCGTCAGGATCATTCCCCCCCTTGGTGGATCCCGATTTTCGTGGCGGCGCACCTCTCGGCCCCCCGCCGACTCTAAAGGAAACTGGGGCAAAGTCGAGGGATAGCGAGCGTTTGTCCGCGGCCATTTGTGCTCACGCGGCCGGCGGCCAACATATGGCTGCGCCTCATCGCGAGGCGCACTACTTGCCAATGGGACCGGAAACGGAATCGCTCGACATGGCCCGTCGTTCCCGCGACGATCTCCTTTTTTTGGGACTATCGCTGCTACGGTACAACAGAATTGGATATGGGCTTCGCCTTAGGCGAAGCTTCTAGTTGGGCTTCCCACCCCCCTTCAAAACTTGGTAGCGGAGCTGGCCTATGGTGTCCAGTTCTAGCTCTACTCCTCACCATCTACGGCACTATCTGGTGGACTATTGACATGGTGGAACATCAGGGTGCAGTGGGTTTGCGTGGAGGAATGCACATATCTACGCACAACCGCAAGGACACTTGCAGCGCGACCTCCTCTCGCGGAGGCCTCTTACATGAGTCCTACTTCCCTGCGCTACTACACTCCTGAAGTCAACTTTCCTGCTCCTATTGGATTTGTTCGAAGACGCAATACATGGCAACATGCGATACGAAACTGCGCCGCCTCCACCCCCGCGCAGGTTAACGACGACACATCATAACCCACAGTTACACACATCCGACCACGACCTAGGGCGCCCTTGGCTTAGCATTACCATACTTGGCCTTCTATGGGTCGCTATCGGGAACGCTGTCGGGCATATGCAGCGTGGCGGAGACGACCCACGTAGTGCCGGCCCCCGCATGGACCCTGCCGGTTGCGTACTTGTCCGCAAATTCGCTCGCGAGGTACATGCTTGGGTCAGTGTGGCTGCAGGTAACGTGACCCCCTCTCCACAGGCCGCGGCATTACGGCGTGGTCTGGGAGTGCTTGCAAGGACCATAGCCATGAGAGTGCCTTCCTCAATCATTAACTATGGCGCGAATATCGGCGGTCGCCACGCCGACGGCGTCGCCTACAGCATCTTCCTCCTCAGCTCTAAGTTCGAAAATCTAAAGGAGGAGCGCCAACTTAATTCAGGAACGGCTCTCATTGATTTTCGCGCCCATGCGGAAGAGCGGATCGACCAGACGTTAGCGCGTTTTGAGGCCGAGACTGGCGGCTTCAATCTCCCCAATTACCAGATCCTAGCAGTTACTTTGTTCAGGGCCCTGGGGGTTGGTACGTCGCGTGCACTGCAGTTAATACAACTACTAGATCACCAAATGCCAAGGACCCAGCAACAGTTTGATTCTCTACTCAAGCGCACGAGGCCCCATGCTCACACTGCCGAGCGAACCCCCCGCAACATTGGTGGTAACTCAGCCGCGGTCATCGCGCCGAAACGTTCCACACCGACACCAATGCAGGGCAACCTGCGAACAACGTCTGGAACGACGATCCGCAATTATTTGAGGCCACCACTTCATTAAGCCAACAGGGTGGCCAGCCTACGGGGTCGCGCGACTCCTGTGCTAGTTACCAGGGACCATCGGCAACGGTGGCCCCTGCCCAAGCCAGTGCCCTTGTAGGCTCTGCGGGTCAACCCGCCGGGTCTGAATTTGGCTATGGCATTGAGCGCGGCTACGGGCTCCGAGGCCTGGGCCCAGAGCTAGGCCAACAGCGGGCGCCAGCAGCCGCGAGATCGCAGTAGGCAGACGTGCCGCTGAACCGGCTGCCAGGCAACCTGCCTCGGGTGGATCAAGCAGCTCGGACGACCACGGACGGCCACCGCAGATGGTGGCCAGACGAGGGCGACAGCAAGGAGGATATCCACCACCACCACCACCACCGCCACCACCTGCGGACCCTGCTGCTCGCCCAAGGCGCCCAGATTGGTCAAGGTTCGACGTGCAAATCAGTTTGCAGAACCTACGCAGCCTTGACCCAAGCGTGGTAACGCGCGAGTTGCGAAAAACTGCACTTGCAGTGGATCCACGCCAAAGAGCCTAGGATGATATTCGTCTTAATCAAAAGGTCTGGGCAGCGTCAGGCTAAACCTGATAAAAGGCGTCTGCGATACACGCCGGGAGTGCAGGGCCTGGAACAAACCGGGGCATGCCGTCATGCCGTCTACTGCGCTACCTGGCCAGCTTACCGATGAAATCGGATGCGGTCTCAAGTTCTGCACGCGAGGACACAATGCATGTTATATCATCGATATGGTGCTGGAATCGAGTTACCATATAGAACCATGGCCAGCATCTTCGACGCCTATCATCAGTGCTGGATGCAACTCGAACCCGCCAACGCTTTACTCCGACGGGGAAGGTGCACTTGACGACGACAGTGCAAAGGCAGTCGCTGAGGCAAAGGGCACTGAGCTGAGGACGCGTGCGCCTGGACGACATGCTACGACACTTGAAACCAGAAATGGCATTCTACAGCACTTACTTCCCGTTGTGGAAGTTGAACTCAACAGGTCAGACGTACCTCTTGTGTTCACACGTCTACTGCATGGAGCTTTGCCGCCAGCGCGTTCACCTTTTACAATGAGGTGTCCTCATGCAACGCACTCTCTAGACGGCAGCCAGCGATGCTACGCGACCTGCCTGTTCTGGACCACGAACAGCAGACGGACACATCCAACCACTCCCTAGAACAGACTATCCGCGGGGTAAGCATCGAGGCTACTACTCAAGCCACTACAGCAGCGGAAACACATCGTGCACCACGGAGCAAGACTTAGCTATCATTGGTCAGCAGTACTATGACGAGGGAGATCAGGTAGACTATCATCGCCCCACTACTACACAGGACGACTGGGGTGGCTGGAATGGACCTTTCCCGGTCGCACGGAACGATCATGACAGGGGTCACGTCATCATAAGAGTAGGGAATCGCGATGTACAAGTTCAACACGGCGATGCACGACATTCATTATATATATATATAGATCGAAGGCTACATCGCTCGAGGAGTTGGCTCGGACAGCGCTGCATTACTGACTGCGTTGACATGTGTGGCTTGTTTACCTGTGGGCCGACCTGTCATGGCATTTGCTTGCGGCCCGACCGAAGAGGCAATGCTGCAGATGTCAAGTGCGAGCTGACTAACCTCTTAATGTACACTTGGCTCTCCCATGCCTCGTCCGGAGCATCTTTCGTATAGAGAATGTAGTCTGTGTCAGGCTAGCTGAGAGCATTCACGGGCTACCTCTGGTGGCTTATGCTGACAGCTGCACATTGGTGCATTACGACATCGGCGTGGACCCAGGCTGCCCTTATTTCGAAGCCGAAGGCACTGCCCTCAACATATACGACATAACTGGATCAGCACCTTCTAGAATCACCCAGCGCCTGACTTCCACCAAACTTCAAACGGGCTTCGACCAAGATATGACGAAGTTTGAAGATCTGGCTGACGCACCGACACAAGGCAACGACGCCGGAGAAGCCCCAGAAGCCGACCACCACAGGAAGACGGGCGGCTCCCCTTTATTCATGAGGAAACAAACGCGGACCTCGAGGCGCGTATTATGGAGGCGTGGCATACAGAACTGCAAGAGGAAAGAGAACTGACGACAACTCCAATAGAGTACCTCTACACTGTACCCACACACATGATCACTGGTAGCTGAAGAACAGCGAGGGCACTTGCCTGCGTGGGGTAACCCACATGATATAGACACAACAGGGACATATCATGTCACACTGCGCTCCACGGGCGACGACGACAGTTATGGATTGGACTCTGACGAGCACGGACAATATGTAGAAGCCTGTTGTACTGCAGACGTGTTCAAGGTGGTCCTATCCGAACAACAGCACAGGATATTGGACATCGACCGCGTGACCACTATGCGAGTATGTGTGACCGCTTCAGCTAAACGAGCTGCAGTCGTTAAGGAGGACAACCTCCGTGCGAAGGCCGACATCCAGACGAATCCAGTCAAGGCATCTAGAGCCGTGTATACTGAACTCAAGACGATGCTTGACAACAGGTGCTTCAGCGTGCAACATAGATCAAAGGCGTCAAACATCATTGCTTCGAGATACTTATATAAATGGAACGCTGCCAAGAACGAGAAGGGCAAGGTGGGGCGCACCATCCTACTTCGCTTGGTACATCGGGGATTCATGGACCTCGAAGTTTTCGACGCGGAAGACCTTCTCAGGAACGGCGCGGCGGTCGAGTCAGAGACTGTCCGCGAGCGCGGCAGCGTGCTAGAAGCAATGGATCATTGCTTCCGTGGACATCAACATGGCTTTCCTGAAAGGTTTTCACTCACCAGGAACTTGCCGAAGCAACCGGTGAACAGGAATGTGTCGCGTGCTTTGCACTGCCGCTTGTGACGGCATCTGTGCGTAGATCCCTTCCAGGATTTGAGCACTGCGATGAGTCGAAGCACTGCTTGCAGTTCCTCAAACCAGGCGCCGGCACCAAGAACGCACCAAGAGCCTTCTCACTGAAGCTCAGACAGACAGACCACGTGAGGGTTTGGCCCCAAACCTACGTCCGACGACGAGGAGTTCGACACTTCTTACAGCCAAACATGTAGATGACATTAGCATGGCCGATACTGAGGACGCTATCGACCGGTATATCAAGTTCTTTGAGGATACTTTTGGTAATTGGAAACCCCACAGGGACACATGCACCAATTGTTCTGTGAGATACACGAAGGATGGGGACGGCAGCGTTACACTTGATCAATAAGAGAATATCACACAGCTCCGCCCTATACAACATCCTAAACCCACTGGCGCAAGCACTGACGCCAAGGCATAGAATCTGGTCACTAACGCGATCGTCAGTCTCAGAGGCGCCCTGGCTCACGGCCGAGACACGCAGGCGTGGTCAATGGCATATGTTTCACCCCTACAGCGCGCCCGGGAACCGAACGACATGCAATGGCGCCGACTGAACGCGATCGCCAGAAAGTCGCAGGCCTGCCCTCAGAAGATCGCCCACCACGCGATGACTCCAACGGGCGAGGTCGACCTGCACAGCGACTCCGGTTATCGGCGTCTAAGCGGCGATGCCGAGGACGAGGTCGAAGGTTATGGTATTCGCGGGGCAAGCCTGCTACGGCGTGGACACGCATGCTGGCAAGCCCGGCGTCCATCTGGCTGACCCGCACTGCAAGTCTCACCGCTTGCACGCCCGCTCGAGCTACTCAGCGGGAACACGTGCAGCAGTCCACAACGGGGGGACTGCTATCCCACGATCGTCACTCTGCGCGAAGTCCACGCAGGGCCGCTGACACCCACTCAGTTGAAATATATACTTGATATAGGTGGCCTGAGCATGAAGGTCACTTTGACCATCGATGCATAATCTGTCTTCACGTCCTTGTCACTCAAAGACCTGAAGAAACCGACTGAATGTACACTTCCGGGGCACATCAGTTCGATGCGGCAGATGATGGAGCGAGGTATCGCGCATTGTGCGCAGTGGTGCGACGTTCGCGACATGACCGCGGAAGGCCACACCTAAGGGAGCATCGACAGAGACATGATCCTACAGGAGGAATACAACCCATCAGTCGCGATTTAAAACTACACACTCCATGCAGGGCTGGCCAGACAAGATCGTCTGAACCGCCTGAGGAGCAATCGTCTGCAAGGTGACTTGCCTGCGAGGCAACTTGCTTGCAAGGGCACTTGCGCGCGGCTCAACCTTCCTTGTTGAGCCCGCCTGCTGCTGCCTACCTTGCGTATACAGCGTTTTACTGTATAGCGGGCGGCGGACTCACGCTTCGTCTCCTCCCCCCCAACTCCAAAGGAGGCTGGGGTAAAGGCGAAAGATAGCGAGCGTGTGTCCGCGGCCGTATGTGTTCAAGCGGCCGGCCGCCAACATATGATTGTGCGTCATCGCGAGGCACGCTACGTGCCACTGAAACCGAAATCATCATCGCTTGACATGGCCCGTCGCTCCCGCGACGATGTCCTACTTTTGGGACTATCGTTATTACCGTACAACAGAATTTAATGTGGGTTTCGCCTTAGGCGAAGCTTCTGGTTGGGCCTCCTAACCCCCTTCGAACTCGTCGCCCCCGCGGGCCGCCCCCGCCACCCCCCGAGGGGCTGCGGCACGCCGTCCTGAGGCCGCCGTGGCGCCGCCCGCCGCGCGCGCGTGCTGCCCCGCCAGCAAAGGCTGCCGCCGGGCGCGCGTTCTCGCACGCGAAGCCCTGCCCCCGCGAGAAAAGAAAGCTCAAAGGAGGAAGAGGTACCCGTGACTACCCTTCCCTCGTTCTCCCCTTTTTCGGGCTTCCTGGGTGGCCCACGTCGCCACCGCTGCATTCGCCTCGAAACCCCGGTCAGGACGCACCCTGGGAGAGGTCCGGGGAGCAAGCGATCGCCACCGCTCCGCCCGTCCCATCCGCCCCCCGGTCTAAGATTAAGTCGGGCACGTCCCCCTACAGGGGGATTTCGGGTGACAAATTGAGAATATAGAGAAAATGCGCCAGAATAGCCAACACATCCTCAAACAATAATCCCCCGATTATTTTTTGACAATTTATGAATAATCTTCCTGTGGAGGGACATGCCCGACTTGACCCTAAAATTGTCCACCCACATGGCGCCCCCAGGCCTGCCCTTCTCATTCCGCTCTCAAGCGATCGCCATCGCCCCGCCCTGATCCTCATCCTGCTCAATGTCCCTTCAAGCTGCCGCCGTCGCTTCGCCGTCGTCCACGCGCTCGCCCAGCGTCGCCCCATGCGATCGCCGTCGCTGCCCCCTCAACCATCACCCCCTGTCGCCATCCGCCCTGCCATTCGCCCCCGTCCTCGGCGGCGCCGTCGACGCGTGCTCGCGGCCGCGCACGTTCTGCGACTTCGCAGCGCACAGGTTGGGCCGCGGAGATTGCCCTGTCGCTGCTGCTGCCGAAGTCGCTGAACTCGAATGCAATCGACTGGATCCTCCTAATCCTCCTTCCCCAAGCGATCGCCATCGCGACCCCGCTCTCCCCATCCCCCTTCTGAAAGTTCTCCATCCGTTATACAGTCCCCCTCCTCCTTCTCCTCCGCCTCCGTCTTCTGCATCAAGTTACCTATCCTGTTCCTCTTCCTCCTTGTCCTCCTCCTCCTCCATATCCTCCATATCCTCTTCCTCCTCCCCCTCCTCCCCCTCCTCCTACTCCTCCTCTTTCCCCTCCCCCTTCTCCTCCTCAT
Source organism: Prorocentrum cordatum (assembly GCA_963575745.1). Classification (NCBI taxonomy): domain Eukaryota; class Dinophyceae; order Prorocentrales; family Prorocentraceae; genus Prorocentrum; species Prorocentrum cordatum. Next base: position 186,278 of record CAUYUJ010016409.1, on the reverse strand, counting down.
CCTCATCCTCCTCCTAGCGATCGCCATCGCTACCTCCCCCATCCCTTCCTCCTCGCCAAAGGAAACGGAACGAGGAGGAAAGGAACAAAAGAGCTTACAGTCCAATTGTACATTATTTATACGGGTGATTCTCCAGGCTCACGCCACATCCGCCGACCCCTTGATTCGTACCGGCGGCTATCGCCGCGTTTCCGCCTTCATTGCTCGTAGCTGTCAGGCGTTACAGTGCAGTGGCAAGTGCCAGAAGAAAAGATTGAGAGGCCCTCCTGGGACGCATCTTGGAGGCCTCTTGGGGCCTCTTGGGGCCGTCTTGGGCCGTCTGGAGGCGATCGTCGGTGTCTTTGATCGCTCTTCGACCGTCTGTGACCATATTGAGCTCTCTTGGAGGCCACTTGAAGCGCTCCTGGAGCGCTCTTGGGGCCGTCTTCGGGGCCCTCTTGGGCAATCTTGGGCGCCTCTTGGGCTGTCTTGGGGCTCTCTTGGGCTGCCTTGGAGCTTCCCTGGAGGCTTCTTGGACCGTCTTGGGGCGGTATTTAGGGCCTCTTGGGCCGTCTGGGAGCGTCGGAAAGCCCAAAAAGCGAATTCGTGAAAAATGTATGTTTTACGAAGGGAATGGGCCAATTTTTGCGTCTAGGGACCCTCGTGGGACGCATCTTGGAGGCCTCTTGGGGACCTCTTGGGCCGTCTTGGAGGCCTCTGAGCCCGTCTTTGAGCCATCTTGGGCGTCTTGGAGCGCTCGTTTGGCGTCTCGGGGCTCCCGTGGGCCGTCTTGAAGGCCTCTTGGGGCCATCTTGGCCCGTCTTGAGGCTTCCTGGGGCCCGGAAAAGCCCCGGCGGCGCTCGTCCCGGGCCCGGGGCGCTCGTCCCGGGCCCGGGGGGGGCTCGTCCCGGGCCCGAGGCGCTCGTCCCGGGCCCGGGGGGGGGGGGTCAAATCGCCGGTTTGGGGTCCCGGGGGGGGGACTATAGGGGGGGGAACTATCTCACACGCCTAGAGACCCACAAGGGGTCGGCGGATAAGTAATGGTGCGGGACCTCGGACCAGTGACTTACCAATGCTTATATTTCACCTACCCCGCTCGGCTAGGTAAGGAAGCGACTTATCATAACCACAACTAGATTTATACCGCAGGAGCACAATAACACACAATCCTTGAACAACAGTACGGATATTTAGGACGCGAAAGACAGCTACTCCTGGCTGTAAGCAGCTGGGACCCAGCTGTGCCTCGAGCGCAAGTCGCACAAGAGGCTCCGACCTCTGAGTGGTAAGCCGCGGCGCCTTCTGACAGGGCCTCCTCCTCACTTCCTCCCCTCGCTCGCCGCCGACGGGCGACCGTCCCAGGGCCCACAGGACCCCCTCCCAGCCAGACGTCCGACGCTGCCACTGCTTCCCTGCGAGGCCCCGGAGGCCCCGAGGAACACTTCCCCTCCCCCCAGGGCAGCTCTCCGCCCTGGCTCCGTTTCCGATGGCCCCCGCCCGGGCCCGAGGGCGGCCCCCCGAGGCCAGAAGCCGCGGCAGGCTCGTGCGGCGTCGGCGCGCGCACGTTTTAGGCACCGCGCCGATCGCTCTGGAATCGATGGCGGTTCCCCCATCGTTCGGGGCTGAATTCTGCTGGGTCCTGTGGCGTTGCCGTGCCCCTCGGTGCTTCCGCGTCGTTCTGCCGTGCGGAATTCAGCCTTGAACGCCTTCGCCAGCGTCGCCAGCGCGCCATCGCCGCACGAACCTACCCGTAGGAGCACCGCCGCGACCGAACACCTCTAGGAGGACGAGTTGAGGCAACGGCAGCTCAAGAGCAGTCCCCAGACCAGTCCCGGGATGCAGCCGCACCAGCTTTCCGAGCTGCGTCCCGCCGTGGCGACGACGGGGCCCCTCGCAGGCCAGCTGCCGCTGTCTGGGCTGGCCCTCCTCTTGAATCACATCGTCGCAGATCTGGGCCTCCACCACTTGGCGGTGAGCCCGGGGGTGAAGCGAGAGAGGGCGGGCCGTCTCAGAGGGCCACGGGGCTTCTCGGGAGCCCTCGCGCCTCCAGAGCTTTCCAGAAACTTCCCCGAAGACGACAAAAGCTCCCCAGAAGGCGGGAGGGCTTCTGAGAAGCCCCGCCGCCTTTTGAGAAGGCTGACTCCCTCTTCGGCGTCGCACTGGCCCGGGGCAATGTAAACCCAGGTCAGTCAGTCTTTGCAGGATCCTGCGCACTAGCCCGGGTCAATGCACCCCTGGCGCTGCAGGATCTTGCAAGATTTGGCGCTCTGGCTGAGCCCCGTTTGCATTGACCCCCGTTTGTTACAGCTTCACCTCTCACCAAGGCCTCGCTAAAAGCGGTGCTGGCTAACGGCGGTGAATATGCTTCTTGCGACGCCGAGCTCTCACAGAACAACCATCATAGGAAAGCGCGACTTCCCTACAGAGGGGCTGGCCACGAACCGCCGCCCACCACAACACCGAAACCCATACATTGCCGCTACCTGCATCGCCGTTACACGTCGGTCGGAAGAAGTGGGTAACAAACATGAACTAGGAAGGCGGATAAGGTAGCTTGGGTTCAGGCCCTCCCAGAGAAGAAAAAAAACAGGAAAGAAGCAAACTCGATTCTTGAAGTAGGGAGGCGCTTGAGGTTGATTTGGCTTTCGACATCCAGAAATATTTACTTTCAACCACCGGCATGTAGCGTGTCTACAGTGCGGGCGCGGCCGCAAGAAACCCTCGCAAGAAACCCAACCCTGGAAACCCGCGCGCGAGGTGCACCTGAGAGGAAACCCAGAGCACCCTGAACGCAGGCAGCTTCGACGGCCGCAGGAAGAGCCACCGCGCAGCGCGCGCAGCGAAAAAGCCCAAGGTACCCGGACGAAAAGCATGTGGCTTCTCGACGCACGCTACCGATTGTACGGCCACTTCCCCCCTGGGGCCCGCCGCCGAACCACGGCCAAGGCATATGTTGTTCCCATCGCACTTAAGGACCGCATCCCCGAAATAATTTCGAGCACCCGGAATACTGTCGAAACAGTGTCGGACGAGTTGTTCCCAGGCCCCGACACATGGAAACCTTCTCGAGTTTCGGTGCTTTCTTGGTGCTCGAAATTCTTTCTGGCGATCAGAGCCAAAGTCGGTTGGAACATCATGACTGTACGGCCGTTTCCCCCCTGGGGCCGGCCGCCGAACCACGGCCCAGGCCTCCCGCGCGGGCGGCGCCGAGGGCGGCGTCCGGAGGCCCCGCGGGGCGGCGGCGAGGGGGGCCGCGCGCCGCCCCCCCGCGGGGCCGCCGCCCCGTCTGCCGGCGCGGGGGGGGGGGGGCCTCCTCCTCCCCCTTCACTCCGCCACCTTTTCCTGCTCCTCCTCCTCCCCCTTCTCCTCCTCCTCCTCCTCCTCCCCCTCCTCTTCCCCCTCCTCCACCACCCTCTTCCCCCTCGTACCCCTCCTCCACCGCCCTCTCCCCCCTCTTCCCCTCCTCCACCACCTTTTCCTCCTCCTCCTCCTCCTCCTCCTCCTCCTCCTCCTCCTCCTCCTCCGCTCGGGCAGCATGACGGGGGTGGGGAAGTGGAGCAGAGCCGCAGAGATGTGGCGAGCGCACGCCCAGCGCAGGCCGCGCGCACGCCCAGCCGACGACGACGACGACGACGACGGCGACGACGGCGGCGGCGGCGGCGGTCGAGGCAGGGCCACGGTGAAGGGGGCCAGTGGCACGCAGAGGAACATGCACATATCCCAGGATTTCCCAAGTGTTGTCCAGCTCTTCTGGTTTTTCTCACTCCTGACACGAGAGTCTCCGAGGCCCTGGGCCACCAGAAGCATTTGGAGGCCCGACAAGGGCCAACAACCTCAGAGGACCTGCCCCTCGACCCTCGAGGGTCGCGAGCAACATTTGGCATGGAGGGGGAGGCGGAGGACGAGGAGGCTGAGGAGGAGGAGGCCGAGGAGGAGGGGGGGGAGGAGGAGGACGACGACGAGCATAATGCACCTAACTAGTTGCAAGAGCGCAGAACGCCCTGCCCTGCGCCGCAGAGCGGCCAATTCGCTCGAGCTCTAGCTTGGCCCCCTAAGGAGCAGCGCGCTGCGCGGGATGGAATGAAGCAGCAGTTCGACATGATGGTGGACGATGATGATGGTGGACATGATGATGGGCGTCCGCGACATTGTGGGAGGGGGCGCCGTCGACGACGAACCAGCATCATACATATAAACCTCCAGAGATCCGCGCTGCTTTCTTGTATATGCGCTGGCCCCCTCGGGCGACGCCTTTTGCGTCGCCCTTGCCGAGGAAGGACCAGCGTCAATCCAACACATCTGCGCGGATCTCTGAACGTTCATGTGTTGCAGTTTTTGTGTCACGGGGCTGCATGAGAGCAAACTGTCAGGAATTTTCGCTCAGCGTGTCTTGCTGCAGGTCCTGGTCCACCGCGCTCAAGCGACACGCTAAGCATGTCCCAGTCTCCAAGCGTTAAGTTGCAGAGCTTTTTCCAGCCTCCTGTCCCTCGAAGCGGAGCGAAAAGCTGGCAGCTTGCAAGGCATAGCGTGTCGCAGCGGCCGCCCCCGTGACACGCTAAGCAGAAATTCCAGACCGCATAAGCATGCCAGCTTTGCAAGCACCCAGCTCTGCGAACACGGCGATGCCCTCCTCAAGAGGGAAAGGCAATGGCAGTTCATAAGAGTTCGGTCGTTTCACTCGTTGCTGTCATTGCCCTCCCTCTATCACTGTCCCATTTCTTTCTCATTCTCCATTCCACGCTTAAGGGTGCAGTAGTCTGAGAGGCGAGGGGATAGATAGCAGACATGGGCACGGTAGCAGGCGCCGACGCCGTTTTGCACGTTGCAGCGTGGGTAATATCTGTGTCCGATACCATGGGCAATCTTAGGAGAGGGGTGAAACCAGAAACGGTCGGGGGGGGCAGCACGAGATGGTGGGAGGGGAGCGGACGGGAGAGGGGAGGTAACATGCGGACGAGGGGCGAGAGAGAGAGAGAGAAACAGAAGGAGAGAGCGAGAGAAGGAGAGTGACGGGGTCTGTGGGGAGGGGGAAGGGTGGAGCGACAGGGGGAGGGGAAATGGGGAGGGGGTGGTGGGAGTGGAATCAAGAAAGACAGACTAATGCGACATCTATCGTCTCGTACATCTATACATACATGTATACATGTATACTTATGGTCAACTCACATACATACGCACATACAGTTATAACGAGATAATGATAGAAACAGAGAGAGAGAGTGAGAGAAACACAGAGAGAGAGAGAGAGACAGAGCGAGAGAGAGAGAGAGAGAAAAGTTACCGCACACCGGCCATGCCCAGATCGATTTTGCCAATCGTGGTTGGGTTGGCAGGCACGAGCCGACATAGATCTGGCAGGCAGCACCGAGCTCCCAGGCTGCCTGGAAGCTGTATGCACACGACGCAGCCGGCCTGGACGAAAGTTGGATGCACGTGTGGTCATTCGGCCACATGTGTTTCCAGCGCTCAGCCCTCGTGCGGTCTGGCACGCCAGCCCTCACGTGCACCCATCAAGTGGCCTCCGCATTCTCTGCGCGTGAATTCATCCACGTGTGTTCCGCTTGGGGCTGGTCCTTGAACCATTTCGGGATGCCGAGTTGGCACAGGCTCCAACCCTGCAGCCCACGCTACAAAAGTTGCTGCCCCTGCAAGTGTCTCCTTAAGGTTGTCCCATCTGCAGGCCTGTAGATATGTGTTTTGGCTCGAAGCTGCACTTCTGACATTCTTTGCGCTTCATTGTTTGTCATGGCGCACTCGGCAGCAAGGCCGACCCGGGCCCAGGAGTGGATCAGAGCCTTCGCCAGCCCGGCTGGCGGCAAGCAGGGCCGTTTCCATGCATGCCCGACGTCTCCCCGCTCGTCGCGCGCGGGAATCCTAGATCTCGGACGCTATTGTTTCGATCTGGGCTGTTTTCCTCGATTTCGGCCCGCAGGGCACACTCTCGGGCCCCGTGACCATCAAACATAGAGCTAGAACGAAGAACTACCCCTGGGGAAGGTGTCGGGACCTCTGGGGCCGCGCATTGAATAGTATGTTGGTATGTTTGGGGTTTGGGATGGTTTTCATCATCGTCGGCAGGCTGGCTCTCCCAGAGGACGCCGACATGGGGATGGACGCCGCGGAGCCCAAAGGAGACGGCATCAATCCCCCCAAAGAGGAGGCAGACCGGCTGGCGGGGCAGAGGTATCCCTGGTGGGGGTGGGGACAGTTTGTCCCGATATCATACGACGTGTTTTTTTTTCAATGCGCTACCCCAAAGGTCCCGACCGTTCTGCGCCCAGATCTATTTTTGATGGTCTCAGGGCCCAGTAACGGGCCTTGGAGGCCTAAATCGAGGAAACCAGCCTGGATTGAAGAACAATATCGTTAGAAGTTTGGTTTTTTTCTGATCCAGAATCATGTCCATATCCATGGCCTCGCTGTCTGAACTCCTTCTCGGCCGCGACCCCATGGATGCAGGGCATCCCTGAGCGGACGGCTCCCGCGCGGAGCGCGCCCATGGGATCACGTCTCCGCGAGATCGCGCCTCGTTGTCCAGACCGCGAGGGCATGGATCTGCATATGGTCCATGAAATCCGCTCGGAATCCGGCCCCTGGGCCCCTCCAGGGGTCCATCTCGGGCCAGCGTTTCATCTCGCATCGACTTTCGATGGCCCAGGGGCCCGAAGCTGGCCCCAGGCTCCGGAAGCGACAAAGAGATTCGATCTTCGATCTGTTGCCCCTCGATGTGCCCGTCGCTCGTGATGCTCGTCGTCCACCCTCTCGGGGGCTCCTGGCTGCAGCAGCGCCGTCCTGGCGGCTCGTCGGCGCAGGAGGGGTCAAGAGTATCAGCGGCACGCGCGTCGTGTTTCAATGTGTGTGTTACGCGCGGGCTTTTGTGAAGGAAGCTCTTCCTTCTCCTTCCTGTTGCTTCTGATGTGTCAGCTGGTCTTTGGACGCGCGCCAGCCCCGTGGCCAGATCACTTCAGGCGTATGACTTGTACACGGCTGCGTCTGTGGCGGTTTTGAAGTGTGATTCTGACAACTCTTGATACGCTGATGCGGTCGTCCAGCCGGCGTGACATTGATGCTGCATTTGCTCTGAGATCAGTTCTGGAGGGCCACTCACCTCGTGTCTCCTGGATAGGCGGGGCGAGGCGGCGCTTCGCCAGCGGTTGCTGGAGTTGCGTTCGCAGTGCGCCGCCGACGCGGGCACGTTCATGGAGGCGCTGGACGAGAAGATCGAGGCAGGTGCGGCACCAATGCAGTCACAAGGTGTCGTTTGGGGATAGTTTTTTCTTTCTCCTCCTCCTCCTGCTCATTTTCCTCTCCCTCCGCCGCCCCTTCGCCCGCTTTCTTCTTCCCCCTCCCCTTCTTCGTCCCTTTCGCTCCCCCAGACGTGTCGGTAGGGCGTTTCGTTTGAGAGTTGTTCGCAGTTTGTGATCCTGAAGCGTGGACGTTGCAACAGCTTCAAGGATGGAGGGTGGGTCGTTTTTTTAATGAGGCTCTCGCCTTCGCGCCGTGCACATTCGTCTTCAAAGTTTGCAGCCGGTTCAAGGACGAAGTGCGCACAGTTTAAAAAATGCGGCCCTCGCCATAGCACATCAATCGTTTCAACAGTTGGCAACAGTTTCAACGATGGATGGCGGGTGGTTTTCAGCACGTGGCTCTCTCCATGACAGACCGCACGTTCTTTTGAGCACGTGGCTCTCTCCATGACAGACCGCACATTCTTTTGAACAGATGGAGCGCGGTTCCTTTTCAACATGTGGTTCTTGGTTTAGCGCCGCGTGCATTCGTTTTAACAGTTTGTTGGAGTCTGTAGGGTTCGTATCGGTGTTCTAGCGCGTTTTAAGGTTGCTAGGACGCGGCAGTTACACTGTTTCGCGGCGTTGACGTCCCAGGCGTTCTGTTTTGGTGCGATTGAGGATTCTCTGGCGGTTGTCTTCCAAATGGGGAGCTTCCTGTAATCAGCAACAATTTTGCAGTGACCTACGGAAAGTGAGTTTGGAGGGTTAGACGGATGCTTGAATGCAACATTTTTGATGCGTTGTTTGATTTACACGGGTCTTCCTCCTCCTCCTTTTTCTGTCTTGATCTCGATCCTTCGCCTTCTCCTCCTCCCCCTCTTGCTCCTCCTCCCCAAGGGACCAGGAGGCTGCCCGACTGCACTGGAGGCAGTGGAGCAGCGGCGCGCAGGGGGGATTGGCGTGAGGGGGGCGAGCTGCCGAGAAGGCGGGGGGGGGCACTCAGAAGATGCCCAGAGGCTTGGAGCCAGCTGGCCCTCAGAACGCGCTCAGTAGGCCCCCACGAGGCCCCAAAGAGGCCCCCAAGAAGCGCTCATCAGGTCCCCTAGAGGCTCTTAAGGAGGAACCTCCACAACACACATACAAACTGAGAAGGAAGGCAGGGACGGGTTCGCGGGGAGGACCAGAAAGAGAAGACCAACACGAGTTGTCAGAAACGGGAGAAGGAATAACCAGTGGATGACGACAAGAAGTACAGTGGAAACCTTGAAGTTGCCATACGTCCTTTTGTATATGTTGTGTTGCTATGAATTGTTGTGCCCCTCTCACACTCCCTCTTTCTCGGTCATTCTCTTTCGCATTCCGCACGCATGCACAACTGGACGGGCCAAGGTGCATGGCGCGCAGTGCCCTTGCAGTCTTGGCCCTATACATACAACTATGTATATATATATATATATACACAGGTGTATATATATATGTGTGTGTACTGACACACGTGTATATGTGCAGATATGCAGACACACGTGTACGCGCACATATTAATCGATGTATGTGTTTACAGGTATTTGAGAGCACACACTGATGCACATATACATACATAAACACATACCTGCATGCACGCATGCATGCAAACATACATATATACATACACACATGCATGCCTACTCCGATATATACATATATACACCTATATATATATATATATATATATATATATATATATATATATATCGGAGTAGGCAAAGGGGGGTGGCCAGGGCCGGTGCCGGGGATTGGGGGGGTCCCAGGGCTCCCGGGACTGCCCAGGCCCGCTCCCAAACACGCCACGACACGCCAAGCGGGCCCTAAAGATTGCCAAGACAGCCCCAAGAGGCCCCAGATACGCCGAAGATGGTTTCGGTTCCGTCGCAGAGCAATGTCGTTTCCGTGTCGTCGTAGAGGGCGCTGCAGTCGGTGTGCCCGCGTTATGGCGAGAGTTACATGTTGAAAGCGACCCGGCCTCCATCCTTGTGGGGATGTGGCAAGTTCTCAGACGAATGCGCGCCGCTGAGGCGAGAGCCCAGAGAGTACCAGAAGCACCCCACAGGAGCAAAAACGCCTCCAAGATAACCTAAGATGGCGGGCTGGCCTCCAAGACGGCTCCAAGACACCACGACTGCCCCACCCCTTGCCACCACCAGACCCGCCAAAATAGCTCCGAGGGGCGCCCAGGGACGCCAAGACGGCTCCAAGAGAGCATCCCAAAGAACCAAAGAGGCCCCTAAGAAAGCGAAGATTGCGTCGAGAGGGCCCCAAAGAGAGCCCCAAGATGAGCCCGGGAGGGGGGAGGAGGTGACGACGATGACGATGACACCAACCGAAGGACAAGTTACCGATCTCAAGATGACAAAGACAACGTCGACGACGACGGCGACGAGAGATTGTCATAGAGACGCCTGGGATGCTCAATGCAGGCCTTCGACTCTGCTTTGCTTTGAATGTTCCATGGTGGGTTCTTACTTGTTGGCGAAGAGCTTGCATTCCTCGTGTTTTTCCCGTGCCCCGTTGCCCGGCATTCCTCGGGGTTGTTTTGGTTGCCCGGGTCTTGGTTTCCTTGCCCGGTTCCCTTGTTTCTTGGTTTCCGAGCGATGCCCAGCATTTATCATTTCTCCCGGTCTTGGTTTATGTTAGGTTCTCCTCGATTGATCATCGTGTTGTGATTCCCCAGCAGTGTCCAGCCTTCCTCGAATCCCAGGTTTTGGTTTCTTTTAAACCTTCCTCGATTCCCCAGTCTTGGTTTCCAATGCCCATCGTTCCTTATTTCCCCAGTCTTGGTTTCTTCACTGACGGCCTTCTTCGGTTCCATAGTCTTGGTTCACTAGCATTGCCCAGCCTTCATCGTTGCCCTGGTCTTGGTTTCCTCCAGGCTTGTCTCGGTTCTCCGGATATGGTTTCCCAGAAGTGCCCCGCTTTCTCGGTTTCTTGGTCTTGGTGTCTTTTAGGCCCTCAGTTCCCCAGTCTTGGTTCTCCAGCTTAAGACTAGCCTTCTTCGGTTCCCCGTTTTGGTTTCCTCTAGGCCTCTCTCGGTTTCCCGTTCATGGTTTCCAAACAATGCCCTGCCTTCCTCGAATCCCAGGTCTTGGTTTCCTCTGGGCCTGTCTCGGTTCCCCAGTCTTGGTTTCCAATGCCCATCGTTCCTCCTTTCCTCACTCCTTGTTTCTTCCAGGCCTGTTTCGGTTATCCAGTCTTGGTTTCCCTGCAACGCCAAGCTTTCCTCGGTTCTTCAGTCTCGGATTCCCAGCTGTTTCATTCAATGCAGAACAATCACACGCATGCTTCGGTACGCACTCGAGAAGCATTCCCCTTATTGTGGTCGTGTTGGGTTTATTGATTTCCATTCCGATGTTGAAAGGTTTGTGGATTATTGTCTGTTCGCTGCTGGCCTAAGATCCTCCCAACCTTCCCCCGAGACATCCCAAATGAGGCCCCAAGATGACCCCAAGAAGCGCCCAACAGCCCGAGAGGGTCCCAAGGCGGAGGCCAAGTAACAGTTGTGGCTCCATGCTTTGTTCTGCATGCTTCTGTTTGCATTGGTGGTGCGCTGGCTCAGCCGAGTCCCCTCCGCTTCTGCTCCTGTCCCGCCATACTTCATGCTTGCCTGCTGCTTCGCTCTTCCCCGTCTTCATTCTCTGCGTGTGCTGCTTGTTCTAACGACTATCTTTCCGTCTTGGGTACATGTTTTTGAATCGACCATTTGCAATGCTTGTTGGACTCTCGCTCCTCACGTGTTTCTTACGTTGCTCTGCCATCTTGATCCCGCGGGCCTTGTCCGATAGCAATGACGCCGCCGCCGCAGACACGTTACCAGACATCCGACCATGCGTGCTTTCATTCAATGCGCGGCTCGACAGGTCCCGACCCCTTCCCCAGGGGTATGTTTTATCCCTGGGCCAACGTTTGATGGTCCCAGGGCCCGACACAGATCACTGGAGGCCAATCGAGGAATAAGGTTCGGAGTCCACAGATCGTATCCTCGGACATCGACGTTTGCAGCAGCCAGAAGTGAACCTGAGCAGCACGTCAGCCTCAAACTAACAGCAGACGGGGCCGCGACGTGCCCGCGGCGCGGGGCGCCCCAGGTCGCGCGCGCTCCTGGAGCCCTCTCCTCCGGCCGGCTTCTCCCCCACTCTCCCTCGACACATAAAGGGCGTCACGTGAATGTGCCGCTACGTCGGTGTGACTTTGGGTGCTGGGCCCAAAGCGGGGCGTTTCTGGACGTGCTTCTTGGGGGGGGGCGCCCCCTCACCCCCACAATAGCATCGCACCAGATGTCACCCTTGGCAGAGGTCCCCGTGATTCGCTCCAGGAAAGGCCCCGCCTTCGGCGCATCCTCGCCTCCGGGAGAAGGCCAGCGGAAGATGGTAAAAGCAAGGCGGCCGCGGGCCCGCTCGGTGCGATCGACATGGGTGCAGAAAAAATAGTACGAAGAACGGCAACAGTTCGTGTTTATTTTGAACCAGATTCGTTGTCCGTATCGGCGCGAAGGTTGTCCGTTTAGGACAGGAAGTCGACCGCCCAACAGCGGCCGCTGTGCATTCTGGAGAACCTTTGCTGCTAGGCATCGTACACACTTCGGGCGTGCCAATCCGCCGGCCGAAGCTCTGGAGGCCGTGGGGGCTTTCCTTGGGAATCCTGGGGGTGCTTTTCTGGGCCAGAGGCGCCTCTTCGCGGACGGCTAGAGCACACCGTGCCGCGTTGGCGTCTCCCCAGGCGTCGTCGATTCTCGGCTCAGGGTATGGTACGGTGCACAGGTCTTGGGCCCTCGGAGCCGAAAGATGATGCACCGTACCGCGTTGGAGCGGGACCGTACCGCGTTGGAGCGGGGCTTGAAGGGAATCCAAACACGTGGCGGTGCCCCCAGACATCCGACGGTGTGATTGTTCCAATGTGCGGACCCAGAGGGTCCGGCACCTTCCCAAGAAGGTATGTTTTTGGTCCCAGACTTTTCAGTTTCTATATTCTAGACGCTTCGCGTAACCCCCCTGGCTCAAGCCCTTGGCTCAAGCGGCTAGGCCGCTCTGGCTCAAGCGGGCCTCAGCGGCTGGCCGGCCGTGGCCGGGGGCCCGCCCCTCGGTCCTCGGCCTCCCCGCCCGCGGGGGCGCGCGAGGGGCTCGCCCCCCTCGGCGCCCCCGCTCGCTCTGCCATGGCGTCGCGCTCGGCGCGGCGGCGGCGGCAACGGCACGCCGCCGCCTGCCGCGCCGCCGCCGCGGCCGGCCCGGCCGGCCTGCCGCCGCCTGGCTGCCTCGGCGCGGCTGGCGGCGCCGCCGCCGCGGCCGCCGCCGCCGCGGCGGCCGCCACGGCTGTAGCGGCGGCCGGCCGCGGCGAGACCGCCGCGGCCGCCGCCATGCCGCACCGCCGCCGCGGCCGGCCCGGCCGGCCTGCTGCCGCCGCGCCCCCCCGGCATGGCCCCCGGCCTCTGCGTGGCCGGCGGCGCCGCCGCCGCGGCCGCCGCTGTTGCTGCGGCCGCCGCGGCTGTTGCGGCGGCCGGCCGCGGCGAAGCCGCCGCGGCCGCCGGCGCTGTGGCGCGCGCCGCCGCTCTGGGGCCGGCCGTGCCGCCGCGGGTGCGGCGGCCGCCGCCATGATGCTCTTCCAGGACGGCCTCACGGGCAGCGACTGGGGCGTCTGGGCGCCGTACACGGACTCCCCGCTGCGCGCCTTCGAGAGCGAGCTGGGCGTGCAGTCGCTGGTGGGCTTCTGTACGACCCGTCGATGGCTCCCGGCGACTACGAGAACGGCGGCGTCCTGGGCGTGCCCAACGGCAGCACCTTGCCGGCCAGCGAGACCAAGTCCCGCGAGCTGAACGCCGAGACCGCGAACGGAAGGCTGGCGATGATGGCGATCATCGGGACGTTCTACCAGGACGGCCTATCGGGCAGCGCGTGGGGCGACTGGGCGCTGTACACGGACTTCCCGCTGCGCGCCTTCGAGAGCGAGCTGGGCGTGCAGGCGCCAGTGGGCTTCTGTACGACCCGTCGAGGGCTCCTGGCGACTACGAGAACGGCGGCGTCCTGGGCGTGTTGCAACGGCAGCACCTTGCCGGCCGGCGAGACCAAGTCCCGCGAGCTGAACGCCGAGACCGCGAACGGAAGGCTGGCGATGATGGCGATCATCGGGATGGTGTACCAGGACGGCCTATCGGGCAGCGCGTGGGGCGACTAGGCGTTGTACACGGACTTCCCGCTGCGCGCCTTCACGAAGGACGGTGATGCCACGGCCTTCAAGAGGCGCCGCGAGACAGAGATCAAGCATGGGCGCGTGAGCATGCTCGCCACGACGGGCTACATCACGAGGCCTATCGGTCTCTACAGCACCGACGCCACGGTCAGGCAGCGCAGGTTGAATGCCGAGATCGCGAACGGCCGCCAGGCCACGATGGCAAACCTCAGCGCCATCTCCGAAGTCCCCGCGGCAGGCTTGGGGCACATTGTGGCCTACTGTACGCTTTGCGAGCTGTTCCAGGACCAGTCTGCTGGCACCGACGTCTCGGCGGGCGTCTACAACTGGAAGGTGCTGGCGGCCAGCGTCGCCGCGGCGAGGCCGTCGAAGCAGGCGGCTAAGATTGCCAACTTTCGTCTGGCCATCACGGCGGTCATCGGCATGCTCTTCCAGGATTTGGAGGGCGCCCCTCCTCCTCCCTTTACCTCCCCCGTCACGGGGCCAGGAACTCAAAATTTCGAGGCGGCTCCAGCCGTGGTGACCACGACGACTGACGACCATCCGGAGGATTCTGCCACGGCTGAAATGGGGCCCGTTAGGCCAGAAGGGAGCGCGGTTTCGATATTGCCGAATCCCCGAAGTGAAATGGAGCCCGTTAGGCCAGATGCAAATCGTGGCGTTTCGAGTCCCAGCCCCGTCCCCGACGACCGCCCTGAGCGCGGACCACCTCAACGCCCCGCGACGACGACAGATGACCATCCGGAGGATCCTGCCGCGCACAACGACATATCGGAGCATAGCAGCAGCAGCGCAACGTGCCAGCCCCCGTTTCGTCGACAGACGATGACGTCCCAGAGGGGAGTCGAGAGTCGGCTGAGGCAGAGGTCACGATACCACCCCCCTCATCGTGGTCAGACGATGACGCCCCAGTGGGGCATCGAGAGGAGGTAGCCTGCAGTGACCAGTGTACAGCTCACACTAACGACCCCCCCCTTCAGCTGCACCAGCAGGCCAGAGGAAAGGAGCGGGAAGTCACGGCGGAGACGGCGGAGGCCGCGGAAGCTGCGGAGTACCCCCTCAGGACAATCAGTCCGTCAGCAGTCCTCTGGGAGAGCCACGCACCCTGCAGGGGCACCGCGGAGCAACCGCCCAGACGCAGGACAGCGAAGCCATCCGCTGGCTCGTCGGGAGAAACCTCTTCGCGCCTATTCGCCCCCCCTCCCCCGTCAGTGAGCTTCTTGTGGGCGGCGAACCCCAGGCGCCCCCGCCAGGCGTCCAGGGCACCACTGGCGAAGCAGCTTGCGCCCCGGCCATGGAAGCTGCGCCGCCGTGTGTGCTCGCGCCCGGCACAACCAGTGGTGTCCCAGAGGCCAGAGAGAGTCCTGTGCTGCCCAAAGGGGACGCACCTGGGAGTGACGGCGGGCACAGGCCCGAAGGCGGACGCCAGCGAAAAGCCCCCCCCCCCCCCCCACGCGCCACAAGGCCACGTCTGCCCTGGCCGCCCGACGCGACCCGACCCCAGCCTGGCGGCCAACCATGCGGCCTGCACTCCCCCGCGAAGCCCTGCCAGGCGTGCAGCTGGAGCTGTCGCGAGCAGATTGCGAGCCCCCCAGCCAGGACAACGAGGCCCGCACGGTGGAGACTTGCGCCCAGGATACTCGGCGGCACCAGAGGCCCGACCCGCGTCAATGGCCAGAGCCTAAGGACCCCGACGCGGGACAACAGCTGCACAAAACAGGAATCAACAACATCCAGTGGGACCTCCCCGGGGAGACACCCGGCGAGGCGATGCGTCG
Organism: Prorocentrum cordatum; assembly: GCA_963575745.1. NCBI lineage: Eukaryota > Dinophyceae > Prorocentrales > Prorocentraceae > Prorocentrum > Prorocentrum cordatum. Next base: position 171,079 of record CAUYUJ010016409.1, on the reverse strand, counting down.
ACTCCAAGTCACACTGGGACCGATGTTCACGGGCACCTGGCACGCTTTCGCCAAGCAGCAGCTTGTGCCCGGCAGCAAGGGCGCGCTCGACCCGCTTCGGCACGGCCCGCAAACCTGCCACCTCTTCCTGGAGTCCTTCCGCAGCCACAAGTGCGACGCACGGGTCCGCAGCGACGCGCTGGACCTCGACGTCGACTGGACTCGGCCGTGGCAGCTGCACCGGGGTCGGAGCGGCAGAGTGAACAGTGATCACCACGCGGCAAAGGGCCACCCGAACCACCAGGCCCCCAAGGAGCGCAAAAAACGATGGTGGGCCGTACCCCCACAGTAGCCTCGGCTTCTGTTTCGTTCAGAACTTCTACCTCTTCACTTTGGCTGTTGTCTACGTGCTGCGTGTGTGGCTATACCGTCGACCACAGTATTTCCCCTCTGTCTGCGTGCTGCGGGTGTGGCTATGCCGTGGGCAGTCTGGAATTCCACCCTGAGACCTTCTCTGTTGACTACGCGTCGTGCACCGTACTCATCAGCGCGATTGGGGGTCTCATTCCTTCTCCCTCTTGGTTCTGACATGCCGTTGTCGGACGTGCCGTGCAGCTCCATGAAACGACCATGCAGTTCCAACGCGACGACGTGCACAGTGTGGACTCTGCGACTGCAGTTCGAAGCTTGGCGTGACCCGCGGATTCTCCTGTTGCTTGCATCCTGGCGCCGGGCTCCCTGGGGGGCCGTTGCCGGTCCCGGGTCCGCCTTCTGTGGCTCTGGTACTCTTGCGCCCCGTTTCCGTCGGTCTGCGGGTGCGCCCGCAGAGTTCGGCGGCCACTGGCTGCGCCCCCTCTTCCTTATTATTCACAATGTCTCTGCGGCTCTTGGCTGCGCCCCCCAACGGACTCATTCGCAATGGCTCTGCGGCTCTTGGCTGCGCCCCCCATCCTGTTCGCAAAGATTGCACCAATCACTGCGTGCCAGGCAACTGGAAGACGGCAGTGAACGAGGCGTCCGGAGAAAGACGATCTGAGTCCATAGAAGTGGGCTGCGCTGGCCTCCCACCTGGAGGACAGGCGAGCAGGCCCCCCCCCGCGGCGACTGAGGCGCCACCTCAGGGACTGCTGTGGGAAAAAACAGAGAGAGAGAGAGAGAGAGAGAGAGAGAGAGAGAGAGAAGAGAGAGAGAGAGAGAGAGAGAGAGAGAGAGAGAGAGAGCAGAGAGAGAGAGAGAGAGAGAGAGAGAGAGAGAGAGAGAGAGAGAGAGAGAGAGAGAGAGAGAGAGAGAGATAGAGAGAGAGGACCCAGAGCAGGCAGCACTGCTCCAGTGGGCCGCCCGCCCCCCCTCCCCCTCCAATTCACTTGTTACTGCGGCTTTCGGCTGCGCCTCCCTTCTTCCCCCTCCCCCCCTCGTGCAGGATCCGAGTTCAGCGGCCCCTGGCTGCGCCCCCATCCCTAATCAAGATTCACCAGTGACTGCGGCTCTTGGCTGCGCCCCCGCGCAGAGCGTGGTGCCGAGGTAGATTCATTCACGAGTCTCTGCGGCTCTTGGCTGCGCCCCCCATCCTGTTCGCCAAGATTGCACCACCTCTGCGAGTCGGGCAACCGGGCGCACCCCCCGCGCCCTGGGCTGTGGCGGCGGCATAGATTGCACCGAGTGGTACAGCCTCGCGCGGTCCATGCTCGCTTGCTCTCCTCGGCGCAGCCACGAGCATGGAGAGGGTATTTGCGACGAGGGGCGTGGATTGATCTTCGGCTTCCACTGCGGCGCTGCGCAGAGTGGCCGCAAGATGTTCCTCTGCGCCGACTGGAAGCATTCGCCGCCAGCACCGACGTCGGAGCCGACTGCGACGCCTGACCCGACTCCGACTGCGACGCCAGCGCAGACGCGGAGCCGTTGACGACGCCTGATCCGACTTCGACTGCGACGCCAGCGCCGACGCCAGAGCCGACTGCCTGATCCGGCTCCGACTGCGACGCCAGCGCCGACGACGGAGCCGACGTCGACGCCTGTTCCCCCCCTTTTGCGACGCCAACGCCGACGACGGAACCGTCTGCGAAGCCTGATCCGGCTTCGACTGCGACGCCAGCGCTGACGACGGTGCCGACGGCGACGCCCAGTCCGACTCCGACATGCTCAGTCTGCGTGTCGCAGGGGCTCATGTGCGGAGACGACGGCTGCGGTGACTCGCGCGGCCAGCGCGCGTCGCCAGAGTACTGCCCGGGCAGCGTGGCAGGTGTGGTACTGCGACTGAGCCGACTCCGACTGCGACGCCAGCGCCGACGACAGAGCCGACTGCCTGATCCGGTTCCGACTGCGACGCTAGCGCCGACGACGGAGCCGACGGCGTCGCCTTATCCGACTTCGGCTGCGACGCCAGCGCCGACGACGGAGTCGGCTGCGACGCCTGATCCGGCTTCGACTGCGACGCCAGCGCCGACGACGGAGCCGACGGCGACGCCCAATCCGACTCCGACATGCTCAGTCCGCGTGTCGCAGGGGCTCGTGTGCGGAGTTGACGGCTGCGGTTACTTGCGCGGCCAGTGCCCGTCGCCAGAGCACTGCGCGGGCAGCGTGGCAGGTGCGGTCGGGCGCAGCAGTCAGCCACGCACTCGGCGTCTCGGTGTTTGGCTTCGTCAAGCGAGCGACCCTGCGTTGAGTGGTTCGGCCTTCTGCAGTTCGTGGTCGCTCTCTTCTGAACAGCCCTCGTCAGTACTTTGCATCGTTGTGCCCCCGAACTGCGAGTCGGATACGATGCGCATGCACTGGCTACCGGCTGGAAGTGGCTCAGCCTCGTGAGCGCACACCAGTGGTCTTTCTCTACTGGATGGCGCTCTGACGTGGTCTAGCCACACCTCTGCAAGTGACGAGCCTGGCAAGGTCGTGTTCCTGCACGAGTGGTTCATCCTTCGGCAGGTCATGGCTGTTCCCCCAGCTGGCCCATCTTGCAGGTGCCTCGGTCAGCGCTTGCAACTTTGTGCCCCCGATCTTCCAGTGTCGGATAAGTTGCGCACGCACTGGCCACAGGCTGGAAGTGAGTTACTGTACATATGATCGCTGACTGGGTCTCCGTCGCTCCCGCGTCCGAGAGCGGGCAGACCCGACGTTTGCGACAGTGAGTCACCGTGAGTGAGGCCCCCTCTGCGCCGCCGTGCCCCTTTTTACTTAACAGCTTCTGCTGATAGGTTTCTAGTGGAGTCAAAAGGGGGCATCATGACTCCTCAGGGGGGTCTGGGCGGAACCCGGGGAGGCTGCCGCCGAAGCCGAAATCGCTTGGGACATACTCGCAAAATCGCTTTTGGTGCTCCCAGAACTACATTCCCGGGCCACATTTTGGATGCCCGGAGCCAACTGTACGCCACTTCGTGCTCTTCGACTTCCCAGAACTCCACTCCCGGGCCACATTTTGGATGCCCGGAGCCAACTGTAGGCCACTTCGTGCTCTTCGATTTCCCAGAACTCCATTCCCGGGCCACATTTTGGATGCCCGGAGCCAGCCGTAGGCCACTTCGTGCTCCTCAAGTTCCCAGAACTCCATTCCTGGGCATGGTTTTGAATGCCCGGAGCCAACTGTAGGCCACTTCGTGTTGTTCTAGTTCTCAGAATTCAACTCCTGGGCCACATTTTGAATGCTGAGCCAGGCTGATGCTGCGGTTCAGAATTGCATTCCTGGGCCACATTTTGAATGCTGAGGCAGGCTGATGCTGCGGCCGAGGCAGGCTGAGGCAGGCTGAGGCTGAGGCCGAGGCTGAAGGCAGACTGAGGCTGAGGCTGAAGCAGACTGAGGCTGATGCTGAGGCAGGCTGAGGCTGAGGCTGAGGCTGAGGCTGCAGGCTGAGGCTGAGGCTGAGGAGGCTGAAGGCAGACTGAGGCTGAGGCTGAAGCAGGCTGAGGCTGAGGCTGAGGCAGGCTGAGGCTGAGGCAGGCTGAGGCTGAGGCTGAGGCAGGCTGAGGCTGAGGCTGTGACTGCGACTGCCGTTGCCGCTGCGACTGTCATCGCGAATGCGACTACGACTGCGAGAACAGCAGAATTCTACAACTGGATTTTCATTTGAATATTGAGGGGAATGCTTTCAGATATGATTATACATATCGCTGTTAGGTTGCTTTGCCGGGATAGTTCCTGTCGTTGGGTGCCCGTCTGGCGTCCGCAGCGACTCTCCCGCTTCCTCGTGCCTCGCTTCCGTGTGTCTCGACCGGAGTTTGGCGCCGACAGGGCGGCTTCTCCGTGCTGCTACAGTTCGGTCCGTGCTCCGTGCCTCTCGGCTGGAGCTTGGCGCCGTAAGGGCGACTTCTCCTATCCGTCCGCCGCCAGTGCCGCGCTTGCGTCCCCATCCGTTGGGATGAGTGCGCCGGTCTCCCATAATGAGGGTCATCTTGTCCCTGGCATGTGCACTCGCCTCAGCGGGCTACGTGCCTCTGCGGCCAATTATCTCGCTCTGTGCCCCAGACGTCAATCCCGCTTCCTGGATCTGTCCGTGCATGGAGACGCCGAACAAAAAAGTAACCCCGCCAGCGTTCGTAGCCATTCTGGCTGAGCGCGCCTCTGGTCCAGGTTCGCGACGCGCCCGGCCTGCCGCGTTGGCTTCGGCGCTGGAAAAACCTTGTTGCTGCTGCCCGCTGCAGGCCGCTTGGCCTCGGCAGCCCCCTGCTTCTGCTGCTGCCGCCGCCGCCTCCCTCTGGAGGCTGGCGTACGCGCGGCGGCGGGCGGACCTGGTTGTCGCGGGCTCGGTCCGCCCCCGGCCGCTGCTGCTGCCGCCGCCGCTGCCGCCCCCCCTGGAGACTGGCGTGCGCGCGGCGGCTGGCGGCGGTGGCGCCGCGGACCTGGCTGCCGCCGCCCGCGGCGGGCCGCCTGGCCTGGGCCCGCCCCCAGCGGCCGCTGCCGTTGCTGCCGCCGCCGCCGCCGCTCCCCCCTGGAGGCTGGCGCGCGCGCGGCGGCGGGCGGACCTGGCTGGCGCTGGCTGGGTCCACCCCGGGCTGCCGCTGCTGCCGCCGCCGCCGCCGCCGCCGCTGCCCCCCCGGAGGCCGGCGCGCGCGCGGCGGCGGGCGGCGGTGGCGCCGCGGACCTGGCTGCCGCCGCCCGCGGCGGGCCGCCTGGCCTGGGCGACCGGCGGCCCGCCCTCGGCCCCCCCGCGGGCGCCGCCTGCGCCGCCTGCGCCAGTGGCGCCGCGGGGCGCGGCTGGCACCGCGCCGGCCGCTTGCCCTGCAGCTGCCGTTGCCGCCGCCGCTGCCTGCTCCTCGCTGGCGGCGGCGGCGGGCGGAGGGCGCCGTGGCCGGCGCCGCCGCGGCCGACGGCGCCGCGGCCGCCGCCGCTGCCGCCGCCGCCGCCGCCACCGCTGCGGCCGCCGCCGCTGGCTCCCCTCCGGCGGCGGCGCGGCCGGCGGCGCCGTGGCTGGCGTCGCGGCTGCCTTCGCGGCGGCCGCTGCCGCTGCCGCTGCTGCCGCCGCTGCCGGCCGGCTCCCCGCCGGCGGCGGCGGAGGGCGCGGTGGCGGCCTTGAGACTCCAAGGTCGATCTATAGTGCGGGGTCGAACTATAGATCGACCTGGCACTTTCCTTGGGTCGCACTATAGTCCAACCCATGATTTTTGGCCAGGTCGTACTTTTCTTCGCTCGCGCATTAATGGATCCCCTGAGTGAGGGGGCATGCGTCCCCTGAGCGAGGGGTATCGGCTGCATCACATTGCGCGCATGTTACAACATCCCGCAGCTGCGAAGGCTCGAGGGCACATAGCGCTACTCTTGCTTGCGCGCACTGCGCGGGGGGTGGGCAATGGTCAAGGGCAAGACGGAGGTGAAGATACGGGCTTCTTCTGTGACTGGGGAACAGTTGAAGCCGCTCGTGAAACAGCACATTGATCTCATCGAAAAATGCCAACTGCAAGGGGGCATAGATGACTTCATGAAGAACAACATGCCGTTTCTCTTGCCGCTTGCGCAGCTCACCACACGCGTCAAATGGAAGAACCTCCAGGACGTCGTGTTGAAGCAGAAGCCGAACATGCACCAGGAAGAGTGTAGGCGTTTCTGCCAGGAGGTGGCCAACGCTTTCAGCCATGTTTGCAACAAGTTCTACATCGCCAAGACGGGGGGGAAGCTGGAGGCGCACACAAAAATGCTTGGGGTGGCAATGGGGCTGCAGCCTGGCAGGGCAAGCCCAAGCACAGGAGAGAGCAAAAAACGCGCCGACAGCAGCTCCGACATAGAGATGAACCCTCCAAAATCTTCCACGGCCGCCGCGTCGTCCAGCGCAGATGGGGGCAGCAGGCGCAATGTCATCAAGAACGCCTTCGGCATCAGCCCGCCTCCGAAACCGGCAGGGAAGAAACAGAAGGTTGCCGCGTGGAGCCCGATGGTGGTGTTCTCGTCGCAGGAGGACGTCGAGCTCGCTGACCCGCCCGCCGCGGCCCCGAAGGAGGATCGGAGGGGGCGGGCAGGGTGGGAGGGGGAGGGGGGCAGTTTTGATTTTTCACTGCGTAACCGAACCCCTTCGGGAGGGGAGCTCGGGAGGGGCAAGTGAGAGACCCGCCCCAGGATCCCCTGGCCACGTATTTCGATTTCAACTCCGAGCCGATGTGCATGGTGATGAAGTTCGCAGACAGGGAGGAGCGGGGAACACTGACGAAAGGAGGCGATGGTTTCTTGGATGCCGTGTTTCCCGACGGCAGGACGGAGAAGACGGAGCAGCCCAACGCCCTCCTGGCAGCAAGAGCGGCAGCCGCGCAGGCGAAGGCGAAAGCGTGCAAAAAAGGGAAGCCAGCAGGACATGTAGTGGCAAAGAAGCCTGCAATGAGAAAGCCCAGTGCAGCCGCCGCGAACACGGAGACGGACCAGGACGATGAGGGGGAGGAGGAAGAGCAGCTGGAACCCGATGAGCCCGTGGATGCTGCAGATGAGCCCTCGGTCGGCGCTGGGCCCCCCGCTGGCCACGCCGACCGCGGGTACAGCGTGATGTACTACAAGAGGGACCACTCTATCGGGTTGAAGCGGACGCACGGTGAGAAGAACCAGTTTGTGAGTTTCGGCGGGAAAAAGTACAAGGACACCTTGGACGAGGCCACGCTCAGGGAGATCGGCGCAGAGCTGAAGAAGGCCTTGGTCGACGGCACCGTGGCTGACACCAAGGAAGCTGCTAAGGCGGAGGCTGAGCGCTTAGTGGCGCAGCGCTTGGGCGACTAATCGCATCCATCCTCATCATCGCATCCATCATCATCATCATCCTTACCGTCTTCATCGCCATTGCCATCGCCATGCCCGTTGGCAGAGCGCCCTCTCCAGTGCTAGACGACACCCCCTCATCGCAGGGGCGCCCCTCCGTGAGGGGGCCGCGCGATGGATTGGCGAGTGATGGAACCCCTTAAGAGGGGAACCCCTTAAGAGGGGCTTCAGCACACTCGCGATAAGACAGGGCAACGGCCCCCTCCGAGAGGGGACCCCATCGGGGAGGGGATCAAAGGTGCGGCAGTCTGCTTATTCATTATGTGTATGGCATTGCGTTTCCTCCTCGTTCCATCCCTCTCCCATTTGCTTCCATGTTCTTCATCCGCAACCGTTCGACAGGGCTGACGCCCAGCGCGCTTGGGGGCCAGCCCCCCGCCCCGAGCTCGCGGCCATGCGGGCGCTCATCATGTGCCTCTCGGCGCCCCAGGCCGCGCGGAAGCAGAATGCAAGGGGGGAGTTGGGGCAGGATGAGGAGAAAAGTAAGAGTGACGGCCACTTGTTTGGCCATCTGGGCGATAAAAAATCAATCCAGCAGCCGAGTTTTAGACCCACCTTTTTTAGCAAAAAAGGGGGGGTCTAAAATTGGACGAATTCCTATGAAATTCCATTGCATTCACCCCCCCGAAGGGCCTCCCACGAGGCCCCCAGATTTTAGCCTTTTGAGTCTGACTAAAAACTTTCGGCCGCAACCGTTCTGGACCCCAGGCTTCCGGCATGATGATGTCGGGCGGCTGCGGCGGCGGGCTGCCTCCAGCAGGCGGTGGCGGCGGCAAGCGGCCTCGCGAGGAGCTGGGGGTACAAGTGGTTAAGGCGCCCCTTCCTGAGGGGATCCGTTTACAGAGACCCCTGCCAGAGGGGATTTATCGATAGAACCTCCCCTTCCTGAGGGGATTCATTCACAGAGACCCGTGACCCTTCCTGAAGGGATTGATTTACAGAGACACCCTGCAGGACGGGCACGCGCCTGTCTTTGAGGTCGACGACGACGACAGCGAGGCGGAGGAGGAATTCATGCTGGACTTCCAGGACCACAGGAAGCGGTACACCCGCTCGTCCCACCGCTTGTGGCTTCGCAAGATGAACTGCAAGAAGTGTTGGCAGTGCGGCAAACACACCTTCTTCTCGGTGTGCGTTGGCAAGACGTGCCAGGAACACCACGCGACCAGTGGTTCCACGAGCACGGCGACCGCGACCGCAACGGGAGGAGGTGGAGGGGCGGCAAGAGCGAGGTCGCCAGAGCCAGGCAACGCAAGGGTGCAAGTGGTGGGGAGGGGGGAACCCTCAAACATTGAGGAATGAAGTTATGTCGGTTTGATGTTTTGATTTTCTCAATGTTTATCCTGGTCAGTTTTCTGCGCCTGCCAGGCACTGGCAGCGGAGGTGCGATACCAGGGAGGCGGTCTTGGTCGGCCTGCTGCAGGACCGCACCCCCCCCCTCTGCCCCGCGCTGCCAAGAAGGGAGGGCCCCTGTTTGAGGGGATAAACGAGGGGGGACCGAATAAACGCAAGGAGAGGCCCCTCTCATGGGGGTGAGCTTACTTCGTTCCCCGACAGGAGCAGCAGAACGAAACAGCAGCGCAGCCGCCGCCCCCGCAGGGGGGGCCAACGCCACCGATCGGCCCGCCACCCGCAGCACTGTTAGCAGCAGCAGCGGCTGGACCCCCCGCAGCAGCAGCAGCAGCAGCAGCACCGCCCGCAGCAGCAGCAGCAGCGGCAGCACCTGCCGAAGCAATGCAGGTTGACGGATCCGACGACGGAGCCCGAGAGGGGGAGGAAGAAGAGGAGGATGAGGGCGAGGAGGAAGAGGGCATGGAGGAGGAAGCGGAGTCAGAGGAGCCTGATGAGCTGATGAGGCTAGAGGAAGAGCACGCAAGGCAGCATCGGAGGCTCTTGCGGGCATTGAATCGCACGGAGGCGGCGCAGAGGCGCGTCGAAAGGCACAAAGAGCGCCTTCGGCAGGAGCAGGAGCGCAGGGCAGAGCAGGAGATCATCCGCCTGAGGCGGGCGCAACAACAGCAGAGGGACGCCGCGCTGAGGCGGGAGGCAGAGGCCCGCCTGGAGCTGCAGAGGGCAGCAGAGGCCGCCGAAGCGCAGGCGAGGACGAGGCTGCTGGCTGCCGAAGCGGCCGCGCGGAGGGCGGAAGAGGCGGCCAAGGCTGCCAAGGATGCGGAGGACGCAGCGCGGGCCAAGGAGGAAGCGGAGCAGAAACAGAAACGAGAGGCAGAGGAGCGGCAGGCGGCAGAGACGGCAGCGCCAGAAGCGGCAACACCTGCAGAGCAGCCAGAGACGGGCGCAGCAACGGCGGACGCAGCCAGGGCGGACGCGGAGAACGCAGACAACAAAAATAAGGACCCCAAAGCAAAAAAAAGGCCCCGCGCGGGCCAGGCGGGGGGCAGACCCTCGAAAGGGGGGAGGGGCGACAAAGACAAGGACACGGACACTGAGAAGGACAAGGGCAATGGCAAGCGCCCGAAGGCGACCTCTAAGAGGGGCTAGGACCGCTTCTCCATCCTCCTGGTCACTCTTCCTCCTGCTCTGCTTGTCGCCCGCCCTCCTCCTTGTCCATCTCCCTCTTGCTTCTGCTCTTCCCCCTTGTCAATCTTCCTCCTGCACCCCCATCCGCCCCAGGGCGGCGCGCCCTGAGCCGCGGGGCGACCGCGTCGGCGACGGCGCCGACATCCATATACATTTGCGCGGCCTCTCGCGCCAGAATAGAGGCGGCACGGGTTATGGGGGGCTCTGCTTGACTGTGGCCCCTTCATTGCAGGGGCGCGCGCGGCTGCCCCTGGCAGAGGGGACGGGCGATCACGAAACCGATTATCTTAAGGGGAAATTCTCTTTGGAGAATTCTCTTAAGAGAATTCTCTTAAGAGAATTCTCTTAAGAGAATTCTCTTAAGAGAATTGTGTGGATGTCTCAGGCAAAACCAACAATTCTCTTAAGAGAATTCTCTTAAGAGAATTCTCTTAAGAGAATTCTCTTAAGAGAATCTCTCTCGTAAAGGTCGCTTGCAGTGCACCCCCCCTCGCTGCATGGGGGCCAGACGAGTCCCGCTGAGGGGCGAAACGCCCCTGGCTGAGGGTGGGGGGGGAGGGGGCGGGGCTGGGCCGTATCTGACGGGCCCCCTAGGGGGGTTGGGGGGCGCGGTGTTCCTGATTGAGGGGGGCCCCTGAAACATCTTTGACGGGCCCCTTGCGGAGGGGCACCGCCGTCCTTTACTGAGGGTGAGCCCCTTTAATGAGGGGGGGCAGTGTGAGCAGGGGCAGCAGGGGGGAGCAGTAGCATTGCATCATGGGTGAGTCGTTCGGGCCCCTGTGCTTGCCTGCCGCGCAAAGCAATCCAGAGAGGGGGGTGCCCCTTTTTGAGGGGGCGCGCACCCCTTACTGAGGGGGGGGCCCTGGCACATCCCCTCCCCCTCCCCGCCTCACCGCTGATGAGGTAGCACCCCTTCTCTTCGAGGGGGAGGAGGCGACCGCGTGGGTTGCGAGCCCCTTCGAGGGGAGAGAAACGAACCCCTGGCTGAGGGGAAGGCTCGACGATACTGAAATGTACCACCACACACGCCACACCCACAGCACCACACCACACCCACACGCACCACTGAAGTGCGCGGGGAAGGCCCCCGACGATCTACTTGCCATTCGCAGGCGTTTCGGCTGCCGCAGGGCATTTCGATTTTGCTGCTGTATCCCAAATTTCAGGGGTCAGTCCCGCGGCAGCCATGCCCGCCCCAGGAGCAGTCCCTCCTCTGCTCCTGCCGGGCACTCTCCTCACACCGTTGTGCAGCATGGCGCCGAAGAAGAAGATCGAGGGCCAGGGCGCACCAGCGGCGAAGAAGTCGAAGGCGGCCCCGAAGGGGCACGGGCTCGACAAGCAGGAGGCCGACAAGATGAGGGCGTGGCTCAAGTACCAGTCGGAGAAGAAGGACGGCAGCGGGAAACCTACGAGCACAGCAGAATCCGCCAGAGCAGCCCAGGCGCTTTGGAACGGGATGAAGGACCCAGCCGATCGGAAGCGTTTCTTGCAGACCTTCGCGAGTGACAAGGACAAGACACTTGACTGGTTGGCCACCTTCGAAGAGAGATGCGCGAATGAAGAGGTGCACACGCGCTCTGCCAAGAAAGGGTACCGGAATGTATCGCAGGCACTGGCCCTCAAGAACCTCACCATCAAAGACTTTGCGAACGTCCAGGAAGCCACTGCCTTCGTGCAGGAATGGTGGGAGGAGAACAGCGAAGAGCACGGCACCAAAGAAGAATTCCCCATCAAGGAAGATGTCAAGGACAGGCCTCTGTGGAAGGAGTGGCACTTCGTCGAGCGCAACATGGACGATGACCAGCTGGCGACGAAGGACTCGCGCACCTTCAAGGGGACGTCCAACCTGAAGAACCTGAAGCAACTCGAAGCTGCAGGCATCAGGATGGCCGAGCTCCCGTCGTCCAGCGCTTCGGGGTCGGGTGGGGGCGGCGAGGTGAAGATCGAGAATCCGCACTGGCCAGAGATCGTGAGTAAGAAGGACGAGATCGCGCGCCGTCCTCGGCAGCCGCCCCCTGCCCTTCCATCTCTGGTGCTCTGCCAGACCCCTCCCAGAGGGGGGCCCTCTCCCCCGCCACGCCCCCGCCGCCCCTCCTGGAGGGGATGGCGATAGAAACTGGTTCGTATCCGTTCTGTCGTGCGTTGTTTGCGTTGAAAAGCATGTCGGCGCATTGCTTGTTTATGATCCCTACCAAGGCAAATGCTGGTCAAGTATCAGAAGGAGCTGAAGTTCCTAAAGCACACGAAGAATCAGTTGCTCGCGAAGGCTGGGGATCAGGATCAGAAGGACCGTCAGAGCTTCCAGAACTGGGCCGATGAGTGCAAGAAGTGCGTGGACAATGCGGACCAGCACGAGACGGCGATGGAGGTTCTGATTGCGAAAATTGAGGGCGCTGATTCTGTCGGCAAGGACACGGACATGCACGATAAGCTGAAGAATGAGGTCCAGGCCGCCTACAACACACACGAGCACATGTTCGAGGGCATTCAGCTCTCGGTCAAGCGCTTCAAGAAGTTCCTCAATTGAGCTGCGGCCCTACATCTACATCTACATATCAGTATTTACATGCATATATGCAGTAGGGTTTGAGATGCTCTGCCTCGCCCGACGACACGCATGCAGCGCTGCCTTTCCGACGCCCGTGGGAAAACGAGAACTTGCCGCTTCCTCTGCCAGGGGTGCCCCTTCGTGAGGGGCCGCATGTTTCTGGGTTTGCCAGTAAAGAAGCCCCCCTCATCGCAGGGGCGCGGGGGGAGGGGGGGGGCGGGGGGGAGGGGGGCTTGGTATCATCAGGAGGGGAGTAGCAGGAGGGGAGGGGCATGAAAGGGATTGAAGGAGGGCGCGGAGGAGGGGCGCGGGAAAGGGCAAGGGCTCCTTGCCTCAGCCGCGCATGTCCGTAGCCACTGCAGTGGCTCAAGGCCGCCGCGCTCGCGCCTGTCTCCCGCGGGCCCCGCGGGATGCTTTCCAGGCGGCGGTTGCCTTATGACAGGTTGGGCTTGCCGCCGGAGAGGCGGCTGAGAGCGAACGTGCAGGACCTGATGAGCAGCAACGTGGTCAGCGGGCAGCGCGGCGCTCAGCTGATCAATGACTGCGTCTCTGCATCTGCGACAGGTCTCTCCGACCTGCACACTACGGAGTCAACGTCGGGCATGAAAAACGCTGCCAGGAAGTTCAGGCGGGATTTCTTCAGGAAAGGGTGGCCTCCGCTCTATCACTGCCAGGTGAGGGGCTGGGACCCCAAGTCTGAAACAGAACAACTGATGGACTTAGCGATGATGCTTCCTCACGAAATACTTCATCAACTTCATCATTTTGGCGAGCGGAGAGTGCTACTGGAGACGTCGAGTCTCGACGGCGTGTCTCTGCGCCACGTGCAAAGAGCCAGGGCGGAGAGTGGTTGCAACGACCTGGTGGCCCTGGGCGTGTGGCAGGACGGGGTCCCTTGCTTCTGGGACCGATCGATGAGCGCAGAGATCATCAGCCTCATGTTGCCAGGGGCTGCGGGGCGCTGGAAAAACCTGCGGGTCCCAATCACAGCGTTCCTCAAAGAGCACGTGGGCCCCAACACATTTGATGATGTTTTTGCAGTGGTGCAGTGGAGCTTTGTTCACTTGGCTGCGAAGCGCTGGCCGGCGGCACGGCACGACGGCTCTCCCTTCGGCGCGCAGGACGCATGGAGGAAGCGCCGACAAGTGGCCGATGCAACCCTACCAATTGGCGGAGTGCTTTGCCAGATCAAAGGGGACTGGAAGATGATGAAGGAGGTGCTCAAGCTACCTGGCTGGCAAGATGACGAAGTATGCTTCCTGTGCAACATCAAGAAGGACGAGGCCATGGGAGCGCAACGCATCAGGGGAGGATGGAAATCCCCTCTGGGAGGGGGTGCGTCGTCGTCGTTTTGCGGCCCCTTCCAGGGGGGGTGGAGGAGGAGGAGGAGGAGGGGTGGAGGAGGAGGAGGAGGAGGAGGAGGAGGAGTGTTTTTGGCTACTCCCCGCAGGTGAAATCGCAGACTGGGAGAGACGCGCCGTGGAGAACGCACCGACGCACATGGCCAGAAGTCCTTGCGAAGATTATCGTTTCAGGCGAGCAGGTGTGCCCTCTCTTCCAAGTGCCGTATGCGAACGAAAAGTTGCTGAAGCTAGATTGGTTACACGTTGTTGATCTTGGAGTAGCGGCTGACTTCATAGGGGGCTTGCTATGGTATCTTGTAACGCACAAAAAGGTGGCTGGAACTACCCAGAAAGGCCGCGTCTCCACACTACATGGTCATTTGATGGCGTTCTACGACAGGCAGCCGCCAGGTGAGAAGACCAGCCGCCTATCGAGACTGACGCGGGGCGTTGTGAAAGGAAAAAAAGCAACGACGGCTAAGATGAGGTGCGGCGCGGGGATGCTCAGGCACATGGTTCCATGGGCATTGGAGATGGCGGAGGCTTTCCTTGATAGGAGGAATGGCGTCGACGAGCGGGCAGCTGTAGAATCGTCCATTCACGCAGGGATGAAAAGCTTATCTCGGTGTTACGAGGCACTCTCTGACAATCACCCATTTGCTGTGGACATTCTTAGAGAGCATTCAAGTAAGTTTGCCACGCAGACGGCCGCTTTGCAAGACGCGCTTCCTGCCCATTTTAAAGTGAAGCCTAAAATGCACATGTTTCTGGAGCTGTGCATGGGCGGCGGTGAACCAGCGAAGCACTGGAACTATAGGGATGAGGATTTCGGTGGATCTGTAGCTGCATTTGGCCGAAGGAGGGGCCAAAGGAGGTCCATGAGAGCGTTTTCGGTGGCATGCATCTCTAAGTTCTGCGGCCAGCCGATTGTGCGCATGCTTTGAAAAGAACGCTTCTGTGTGTATCGTTGTCATTCATTGCTGTCGGCTCAAATATATGTTGGACCCCTCCCAGTGGGGTGAGCGCGAGCATGGGCGCTGAAGCCCCGTTTGCCCCAAAACGGCGGGTCGAACTATTCTCGGCGCGCCCGAACTATAGATCGACCCGCAGAAAAGTATAACCCCCGCATTATAGTTCGACCCCGCACTATAGATCGACCTTGGAGTCTCAAGGGGGCGCCGCCGTTGCCGCCCCCGCGGCCGCCGGCGCCGCGGCCGCCGCCGTTGCTGCCGCCGCCGCCAGCTCTGCTGCTGCCGCCGCCACCGGCTAACCTCCGGCGGCGGCGGCGGCGGCGCCGTGGCCGGCGTTTCGGCCGCTTTCGGGGCGGCCGCTGCTGCTGCCGCTGCCGCCGCCGCTGCCGGCCCCTCGCTGGCGGCGGCGGTGGCGGTTGGCGCGGTGGCCGGCGCCGCCGCTGCGGCTCGCGGCCCGACCCCTGGCCAGTCCGACTGCCAGCCCCGCGGCCAGCCTGGCGGCCAGCCCCACGGACAGCCCGGCGGCCAGCTCCCCGGCCAGCCCGACTGCCTGCCCCACGGCCAGCCCCACGGCCAGCCCCGCGGCCTGGCCGCCGCGCTGCCTGACTGCCAGCCCCACGGCCTGCCTGGCTGCCAGCCCCGCGGCCCGCCTGTCGGCTAGCTCGTCGCCCCGCGGCCAGCCCGACTGCCAGCCCCACGGCCGGCCCCGCGGCCTGCCCTACGCACGGCCCGCCCCACGGCCAGCCCGACGGCCCGCCCGCCTGCCAGCCCCGCGGCCAGCCCGGCCAGCCGCGCGGCCGGCCGGACGCCCATCCCGACGGCCAGCCCCGCGGCCAGCCCCACGGCCAGCCCCGCGGCCCGCCCCGCGGCCAGCCCCACGGCCTGCCTGGCTGCCAGCCCCGCGGACAGCCCCCTGGCCAACCCGATTGCCAGCCCCGCGAACAGCCCGACGGCCAGCCCGATTCCCAGCCCCACGACCAGCCCGACTGCCAGCCCCTCGGCCGGCCCCCCGGCCAGTCCCCCGGCCAGCCATACGGCCAGCCCGACGGCCAGCCCCGAGGCCAGCCCGATTGCGGCCCGCCCCACGGCCAGCCCCACGGCCAGCCTGACTACTGCCCGCCCCACGGCCAGCCTCACGGCCAACCCGACTGCCAGCCCCGCGGCCAGCCCGATTGCCAGCCCCTCGGTCAGCCCGACCGCCAGCCCCACGGGCAGTCCGACGGCCAGCCCGACGGCCAGCCCCAGGGCCAGCCTGGCGGCCAGCCGGACGGCCAGCTCGACTGCCAGCCCCACGGCCTGGCCGGCTGCCAGCCCCACGGCCCGCCTGACGGCCAGCCCGGTGGCCCGCCCCGTGCACGGGGCCGCCGCAGCGCGCCGGTTCCTCCCTCTCCTGGAGGCAGGCAGGCGGGCCCCAATAGTGCTTCTCACTCTTGTCAGCGCCCCTGGGGCAGTGTCGTTGTGGAGACAGGGGATGCGACCCGAAGCGCGCCCCCTCCTGGAGACAGTGCCGCGGCGACGATTGGGGGCGCTGCAGAGGGCGCGCCCGCGCTCGGAGACGTTCCTCACAATTCTGACAGTCAGGAATCCCACCAGCCCTCTGGGCGTAGGTGGTCTAGAGCAGATCCTCTTCCACCCCTCCCTCTTCCCCCTTGGGGAGGGGTTTACCCCTCCCCCTACCCCCTCCCCTGGACCTGGACGGGGGGGGCCGCGGGTAGTTAGAGCGTCCAAGATGGCCCAAGACGGCTCCAAGAGCGCCTCAGAGAACCCAAGATGAGCTCCAAGATGGCTCAAGATAGCGCAAGATCGCTCACGATGGCTCCTAAGATGGTTCCAAGAAGCCCAAAGACGGCCCCAAGATAACTCCAAGTGGCCAAACAGCTCCCCAAGGAGGCCCCGAAGAGGCCAAAATCGTCCCAAAACCTAAGGAAAATCAATGATTTTTGCTTTCTCGCCTTTTCGCTTCCGATGGCCATCCGAGGCCTGGAGATGGCTCCAAGATGGCCCAAGAGGGCCCCAAGAGAGCCCCAAAAGAGCCCCAAGACGGCCCCAAGAGCGCCCAAGAGCACTCCAAGAGCGTTCCAAGAGGGGTCCAAGAGGCGATTTTAGGGGCTTCCGAGGGGGGACGCTAATTAAACCCCCCCTCTTGTTTGATCGACTCCCTCCAAGATGGCCCCAAAAGCGCCCCGAAGGCTCCCCAGAGCGCCTCAAGAGGGTCCCAAGAGGCGCCCAAGATGCCCCAAGGCGCCCAAAAAGCCCTCCAAGAGGCCCTCAAAAGACCCCCAAGAAGCTCCTTCCCCTCCTCCTCCTCCTCCTCCGATTCTTCCTCCTTCTCCGTCCTCCTCCTCCTCCTCCTCCTCCTCCTCTTCCCCCTCCTCCTCCTCCTCCTCCGACGACGACGACGACGACGACGACGACTCCTCTTCCATCCTCCCCCTCTCGGGGTCTGTGACAGCTTCCCCCGCCCTTTGTTATTCTGCATGCTCCCCGACTTCCCTGATCACCTCAACTCCCCTGAGCATCGTTTCTGGATGGGCTGGTGGGGATGCGCGAAGCGTCAACAATTTGCATCCGAAAGTGCGGCCTTCAGCTGTAAAAGTCCGATGGGAGAGCTCGAGACTGATCAGGCGGTCGTTGCCGCGGCGCGTCGGCCCCTTCCCCTCCGGGAGACCAGCAGGCGGATCCCCATAGTGCCCTTCACTCCTGTCAGCGCCCCTGGGGCAGGTTCGCGGAGGAACCCAGAAATGCCGTCGAAAGCGCGCTCCCTCCTGGAGACAGTACCGTGGCGATAGCTGGGGGCGCTGCAGAGGGCGCGCCCGCGCTCGGAGACGTTCCTCCCGATTGGGGCACTCAGGAATTTGCATCCGAATGTACGGCCTTCAGCTGCGAATGTCATTTGGGGGAGCTCGTGACTGATCAGGTGGTCGTTTGCCGCGGCGCGTCGGTCCCTCCCCCTCCTGAAGACCGGCAGGCGGGCCCCCATCGTGCTCCTCGCTGCTATCGGCGCCCTTGGGGCAGGTTCGCGGAGGAACCCAGAATTGCTGTCGAAATCGCGCTCCCTTCTGGAGTCAGCATCGCGGCGATAACTGGGGGCGCTGCAGAGGGCGCGCCCGCGCCCGGAGACGTTCCTCCCAATTCAGACACTCAGGAATTTGCATCCGAAAGTGCGGCCTTCCGCTGCAAATGACATTTGGGAGAGCTCGAGACCGATCAGGTGGTCGTTTGCCTCTGTGCGTCGGTCCTGGAGACGGGCAGGCGGACTCCCATTGCGCCCCTCGCTCCTATCTGCGCCCCTGGGGCCGTTTCGCGGAGGCGGCCGGGAATGCGCTCGAGGGCGCGCCCCCTCCTGGAGACAGTATCGCGGCGATGGTCGGGGGTGCCCGGGGCGCTGCAGAGGGCGCGCCCACGCTCGGAGACGTTTTTCACATTTGTGGCCGCCGGGATTTGTTTCCGCCAAGTGCAGCTTGCAGCGGTCCTCTAGGCGACGAAAAGTACCCCCACCAGCCGCTCCTTCCAGCGCCCCTGGGGCTGGTTCGCGGCGCAGCCCAGAAACGCCATCGGAAGCGCGGGCCCTGCCGGAGACAGTTTCTCGCGGCGATAATTGGGGGCGCTGCAGCGGGCGCGCCCGCGCTCGGAGACGTTCCTCCCAATTCAGACACTCAGGAATTTGTTTCCGAATGTGTGGCCTTCAGCTGCAAAGTGCAAAAGTCTGGGGGGGCTCGAGAACGATCAGGTGGTCGTTTGCCTCTGTGCGTCGGTCTTTCCCCCTCTTGGAGACCGGCAGGCGGACTCCCATTGCGCCCCTCGCCCCCATCTGCGCCCCCGGGGCAGGGGCCGGGAATGCGCTCGAGAGCGCGCCCACCTGGAGACAGTATCGCGGCGATGGTCGGGGGTGCCCGGGGCGCTGCAGAGGGCGCGCCCGCGCTCGGAGACGCTCCTCGCAAGTGTGACAGCGCGGGCTCAGTTTCCGACAGTGCAGCCCTCAGCTGCAACTGTTCTGGTTGCGTAACAAACCGACAGTGCGACAGAACAGGCGGACACCCCCTCGGCCCCTTACCCCCATCAGCGCCGCTGGGGCAGCAGCGCGGCGGGGGCCGGAAGGGCGCGCGACAGCGCCGCCCCTCCTGGACACAGGGCCCCGGCGACAGTCGGGAGCGCTGCAGAGGGTGCGCCCGCGCTTGGAGACGCCCCTCACAATATTGAGACTCTTGCGGGAAGTGCGGCCGTCGGCTGCAGCAGTCTTCAGGGCGAGGAACGCGCGGTCGTCTGCCGCAGCTTGTCGCCCCCCCCCCCCTCCTGGGAACCGGCAAGCGGGCGCTCGCGCGGCTCCTCGCTCCTATCGGCGCCCTGGGTCAGCAGTGCGGCGGAGGCTGGAGAAGCGCTCGACAGCGCGCCCCCTCCTGGAGACAGTACTTTGTCGACAATTGGGAGCGCTGCAGAGGGCGCGCCCGCGCTCGGAGACGCCCCTCACCGAATAGAGACTCAGGGGCGCGTTCCGGAAAGCGCGGCCATTTGCTGCATTGCCGTCGGGGAAAGCTCGGGAGTGCACGCGTGGTCGTCTGCCGCGCGGCCGCTAGCTGCAACGGTTTTCAGGGGGGGCTCGGGGGCGAACGCGCGGTCGCCCGCCGCAGCTCGTCGCCCCCCCCATCCCTCCCGGAGGCCGGCAGGTGGGCGCCCATTCGGCCC
This sequence comes from Prorocentrum cordatum, assembly GCA_963575745.1. Taxonomy (NCBI): domain Eukaryota; class Dinophyceae; order Prorocentrales; family Prorocentraceae; genus Prorocentrum; species Prorocentrum cordatum. Next base: position 151,798 of record CAUYUJ010016409.1, on the reverse strand, counting down.
GCCTTTTCTGTCAGCGCCCCTGGGGCAGCGGCGCGGTGGCGGCCGGGAAGGCGCTGGAGAGCGCAGCCCCTCCTAGAAACAGCACCCTGGCGACAGTTTGGATCGCTGCAGAGGGCGCGCCCGCGCATTGAGACGTTCCACGCAAAAATGAGCCTCAGGGGTGCGCTTCGGAATGTGTGGCCGTTTGCTGCAACGGTCTCCAGGGAGCGCTCGAGTGCGAACAGGCGGTCGTCCGCCGCAGCGCGTTGCTCCCCCCCCCTCTTCCTGGGGACCGGCTGGCGGGCGCCCAACGGCCCCTCGCGCCCATCAGCGCCCTTGGGGCAGCAGCGCGGTGGAGGCTGGAGATGCGCTCGACAGCGCGCCCCCTGCTGGACACAGGTCCCCAGCGACAGTCGGGGGCGATGCTGAGGGCGAGCCCGCGCTCGGAGGCTTTCCTCGCATCGTAGAGTCTCAGGAGTGCGCGTTGGGAAGTGCGGCCGTTAGCTGCAACGGTCTTCAGGAAGAGCTCGAGAGCAAGCACGCCGTCGCCCGCCTCAGCTCGTCGCCCCCCCCCCCCCCCCCCTCCTGGAGGCCGGCGAGCGGACATCCATGCGGCTCCTCACTCCTGCCAGTGCCCTTGGTGCAGCAGCGCGGCGGAGGCCAGATGGGCGTTCGAGAGCGCGCCCCTTAAACTGGAGGCAGTGCCGCGGCGGCAGGTGGGCGCGCTACAGATGGCGCGCCCGCGCTCGGAGACGCGCCTCACAGGATAGAGCCGCAGGAGGGCGTGTGCGCGTCGGAAAGTGCGGCCGCATGCTGCAGCGGTCTCCGGGGGGCGCGCTCGAGAGTGAACGCGCGGTCGTCTGCCGCAGGCAGCTCGTCGTCCCCCCCCCCTGGGGGCCGGCAGCCGGACGCCCATGCGGCGGGGGGTTCGATCGATCTTCCGGTATACTCTGGAATCAAGCCGACGTTCCAGCAAGGGTTACCCTTGGTCTCTTCAGTTCCGTTCCTTTCACAGACAACGTGACCGTTCGCCACCTCCTCGGCAGCGCTCCCAGCGCAGAAACGCCCGCCGCTTGAGGATTTTATCATTTCCTGAAAGATTAAGGTTCTCATGATGGGGTCGGGCAGCCGTTTGCCGCAGTCGCCCACGCGTGCCCCTATCTGTCCGGCCCCTCACGACCGGGTCCGGTCACCACGCAGCGTTTGGCCAGCCCCCCGCCCTTGTGGACAGGCCCCTGGCGCTGTCAATACTTCCTGGCTGGGGCGAGGCGCAAAGTGCCGATGCGCGGCCTGCCCGTCTGCTGCAGCAGTGCTCACTCTGGGTTCACTCACTGCCCCTGGCCGCAGCGAGTTGCAGCCCCCCGCTGCTGGTCCAGCGTCGTCCGGTGACGGCCCCAGCGCGGCTCCTGGCTCGGCCTCCCCGCCCTTGGGGACCGGCCCCCCTGGCGCCGTCAATGCCGGGCACGCAGGCCCCCGCTGGGGCGGGGGCGACGTGCCTCGCGGCCCAGGCCGTTGACTGTAGTTGTTTTCGCCCTGGCCATTGCCTAGACCTGGCCACGGCCTGGCTCGGTTTCCTCGGCGCTGGCCCCTCTGCGTGACGTCTCCGGTTCGCGCCTCTTGTCTCGAGCGCCTGGGCCCCGGTTACCGCCGCCCTCAGTGCTTGCGGCCCCGTGCTCACCTTGGCCTTCACCGCGCCTGACCGCAGCGGGTTGCAGCCCCCCGCTGCTGACCCAGTGTCGTCAAGTGTCGGCCCCAGCACGGCGCCTGGCTCGGCCTCCCCGCCCTTGGAGACCGGGCCCCCTGGCGCCGTTACTGCCGGGCACGCAGGCCCCCCTGGGGCGGGGGCGACGTGCCTCACGGCCCCGGCCGTTGACTGTAGGTGTTTTCACCTTGGCAAGTGCCCGGACCTGGCCACGGCCTGGCTCGGCTTCCTTGGCACTGGCCCCTCTGCGTGACGTATCCAGCTCACGCTTGCGCCCTGTCCTGTTCCAGCGTGAGCGTCTGCACTTCCCTGGCATCTGGTTCTCAGTCATTGCCACAGTTGGCCGTGTCGGCGAGTGCTGCTGGCCCTCTGGGGATGGCCGCCTGTTCACTCAGGAGTCGTTCGGCCTTGAACGGACTTGCGCGTCCTCCGTCGGTCCGCCGTCACTCGCTGGGCTATCATGCGGTCCCGCGCTTCGCCACGTCTGTGGCGCACCGACCTCCTGGCGCCCCGTGGCGACAAGGTCCTCCTACGTGCCTGGCGATTCAGCTCCCATGGTGCCCGCGCCAGTTCCGGCACGAGTGCTTGCACTTCCTTGGCTTCTGGTTCCCTGCCCGCTGGCGTTTTTGGACTCTGGCCCGCCGGTTCACGCAGGAGTGGTTCAGCCTTCGCGTTCAGCCTGGCGCGCCCCCTGTTGGTCCGCAGCCCTGACCTCTGGCGCCCTGTGGCGAACAGGTCCAATTCGCATACCTGGCGATCATCTCCCATGGGATCGCACGCTTGCAGTTTCCTGGCAGCCCCAACAGCTTGCAGCCCCCACCCTCGGCGCTGCTGCACAGCCCTGGCGCAGCCGCCCCCCCCGGCGGTAGGTCTTGCTTTGCTCCGCGCGCGCCGGCAATTAGTTCCGCTCGTAGCCCGAGCTGGCTTGACTCGCCGTCGGCGCCTTCGCCTGCCGTTGCGACGGAAAAGTAACCCCACCAGCCCATCCACGAACGATGCGCAGGCGAGCTGCCCTGGTCAGCGAAGTGGAGAAGCACGCAGTGGAATACAGGGCTGGAAAAGCCGTTATTTCCGAAGAGGGGGAGTTGGAAGAGCAATCGAAGGAGGAGGGAAAGAGGGAAAGGGGGGGGGGATGGGGGGGAGGAGGGGGAGGGAGGAGGAGGAGGGATGAGGAGGAGACGAAGGAGGAGGAGGAGGAGGAGGAGGAGGAAGAGGGCGAGGGGGAGGAGGAACGGAAAAGGTGGATGAGGATAAGGCTGAGGCTGGGGATGGGGATAATGTTGATGATGTTGGTCATGATGATCATGCTGATGGCGATGGTGATGGCGATGGTGATGGTGCTGATGACCAAGAGGAGGAAGAGCAGGAGGAAGAGGAACTGATGATGCGGATGTGGTTGATGATTTCGATGATGTTGATGATGATAGTGATGATGATGATGGTGATGATGATGATAATGCTGATGAGAATAATGATGATGATGATGATGTTGCTGCTGATGCTGGTGATGATGACGGTGGTGGTGGTGATGTTCATGTTGCTGATGACGATGGTGATGATGAGGATGATGCTGATGATGATGCTGATGATGATGAGGAGGCGGAGAATGATGGTGATGATGAGGAGGAGGTGGATAAGGAGGAGGAAGAGGAAGAGGGGGAGGAGGAAGGGGAGGAGGAGGGGGTGGACAAGGAGGAGGAAGAGGAGGAGGAAGAGGAGGACAAGGAGGAGGAGGAGGAACGGAGGAAGGGGAGGAGGAGGAGGAGGAACGGAGGAGGAGGAGGAGGAGGTGGAGGAGGAGGAGGAGGAGGAACAGCAGGCGGAGGACAAGGAGGAGGAGGACGAGGAGGAGGAAGACGAGGAGGAGAAGGAGGAGGAATGGCAGATGCTGTGGTGGTGGTGGTGGGGGAGGAGGATGTGGAATCTGCGCAGGAGGCCTGGAGGGCGGGGGAGGTCCTGAAGGCTGATGGGGGCAACGACGGCAGAGGAGGCCAATGTGGCAGAGAACCGTGGAAAACAGAGGTTTAGAGACCAGAAAGGCAGAGACCAATGCAGCAAACGAGGCCACGAAGGCACGGGATGCACAGGAGGCCGAGAAACACATCCACGCCATGTGCGCCCCCATCCTCGAGCAGATCGATGCGGATATGGACTGCTTCATCAGCCACTCGGATCACTATGACGCAGGCGCGTTGGGAATGGGCCCAGTACTGGGGTCCGAGGTACGACGAGGATGACGGCGAGGACGACCTGCGAAGGCATGGGCGTTAGATACCCCCGCAGGAGTCGCATAGCCCACGCGCCAGAGGCCAGCGAGGAGGCAGAGGGGGAGGAGGAAGAGGATGAGGTGGGGGAGGTGGAGGCGAAGGAGTTTGCAGAGGCGAAGATAGCGCCTGAATTCCAGAAGGACCACTACCTGGAGGACCACGACCTGGACCTCTTGCAACAAGCGGGCGCAACGGGCGACGCCATCGCCGTGGCCCACTGGGAGCGGCCCGACCCCCTCGTTCGATTGGGGCGACGCCGCATGGACTTGCGTGTCACGTGCGCCTGCGGGGGCGTTGCCCGCGAACGGACAAAATTAGCCTGGCGAAGGACCCAACCATATGCAACTGTGAATACCGCAAGTGTGAATATCGTTTTCGGCTGCGCTACCTCTGGGTAGTGGAGACGCATGCGAACACCCCCACTGGTGCCTTCGGTGGAGCCCCCTATGGGGCTACGAAACGCTGCCCTGGGTGGGGGAACCGCATGCAGGCAGCCCCACTGGGGCCTTCGGTGGAGCTCCCTGTGGGGCCACGAAACGCTGCCCTTGGTGGGGGAACCGCATGCGGGCACCCCCGCTGGGGCCTACGGTGGAGCTCCCTCTGGGGCTACGAAACGCTGCCCTGGGTGGGGGAACCGCATGAGGGCAGCCCCACTGGGGCCTACGGTGGAGCTCCCTATGGGGCTACGAAACGCTGCCCTGGGTGGGGGAACCGCATGTGGACACCCCCACTGGGGCCTTCGGTGGAGCTCCCTCTGGGGCTACGAAACGCTGCCCTGGGTGGGGGAACCGCATGTGGACACCCCCACTGGGGCCTTCGGTGGAGCTCCCTCTGGGGCTACGAAACGCTGCGTGGGGGAACCGCATGTGGACACCCCCACTGGGGCCTTCGGTGGAGCTCCCTATGGGGCTACGAAACGCTGCCCTGGGTGGGGGAACCGCATGTGGACACCCCCACTGGGGCCTTCGGTGGAGCTCCCTATGGGGCTACGAAACGCTGCCCTGGGTGGGGGAACCGCATGTGGACACCCCCACTGGGGCCTTCGGTGGAGCTCCCTATGGGGCTACGAAACGCTGCCCTGGGTGGGGGAACCGCATGTGGACACCCCCACTGGGGCCTTCGGTGGAGCTCCCTATGGGGCTACGAAACGCTGCCCTGGGTGGGGGAACCGCATGTGGACACCCCCACTGGGGCCTTCGGTGGAGCTCCCTATGGGGCTACGAAACGCTGCCCTGGGTGGGGGAACCGCATGTGGACACCCCCACTGGGGCCTTCGGTGGAGCTCCCTATGGGGCCACGAAACGCTGCCCTGGGTGGGGGAACCGCATGTGGACACCCCCACTGGGGCCTTCGGTGGAGCTCCCTATGGGGCCACGAAACGCTGCCCTGGGTGGGGGAACCGCATGTGACACCCCCACTGGGGCCTTCGGTGGAGCTCCCTATGGGGCTACGAAACGCTGCCCTGGGTGGGGGAACCGCATGTGGACACCCCCACTGGGGCCTTCGGTGGAGCTCCCTATGGGGCCACGAAACGCTGCCCTGGGTGGGGGAACCGCATGTGGACACCCCCACTGGGGCCTTCGGTGGAACTGCCACCCCCACTGGGGCCTTCGGTGGAGCTGGGGCCACGAAACGCTGCCCTGGGTGGGGGAACCGCATGTGGACACCCCCACTGGGGCCTTCGGTGGAGCTCCCTATGGGGCCACGAAACGCTGCCCTGGGTGGGGGAACCGCATGGACACCCCCACTGGGGCCTTCGGTGGAGCTCCCTATGGGGCTACGAAACGCGTGAGAGGTGTGCCGAGAGCAGAGGCAAGGAGGGGGAGGAGGAGGAGGAGAGGAGGAGAGGAACGCGGGGCACCGTCTCTTCAAAACGAGGACCCAACACCACAGGATGGTTGGGAAAAAAACATCGTCGCGCTGCTGGTCGAGGATTGCGAGCGCAGAGCCAGAGGGGGGACGAGGAGACAGACGAAGACGACAAGGGCGACGAACTACAGGTCGAAGATGGGGACGCACGCGCGAGGGAGGAGGGAAAGGCAGCACGTGATATGTCCGCCAAACTACAGGCTGAGAAGGAGGAAGTGGCGAGACAGAAAGCAAGGGAGGCGGCCCAGCGAGAGGAGGAGGAGCAGGAGTCGAACAAGAAAAACGAGGTTGAGGCAGCCGACAAGACGGCGAGCCGTGCGCGCGAGGCCATCCTCGTCAGGCGCAAACGCATCGTTGGCAGATAGCTGCGATTGCCGCCAGCTTAGCTAAGAGGGTCACAAGCTCTGCCTCGAGGGCCACGCGCAAGGCTACGCGAACCACCGGCAGAGCTACCAAAACCACTAGCGTATCCCTTGCCCCCCACGAGGGCCTTAACCCAAGCTGCTACAGTCATCGGCCGAGCCACCAGGGCCACCGGTGGACCGTCGAGGGCCACAAGCTGAGATATTAGCGCCGTAGGCGGAGCTACGAAATCAAGCTGGAGAGCTTCAAGGCCTCCCGCCGAGCTACGAGAGCCACCAGCAGAGTTACGAGATCCGCGATCTGAGCTACGAGGGCCACGAGCTGAGCTGCGAAAGCCACAGGCAGGGTTATGAGGACCGCTAACTGAGCCGCAAGGGCCGCCAGTTGTGCGAAGCGGGCCACGAGCAGAGCTAGGGGGACCAGCCGGCGAGCTACCAGAGTAACCAGATGAGCTACGAGGGCCACGAGCAGAATTTCGAAAGCCATCGGCAGAGCCGCGAGGTCCGCTTGGAAAGCTACGAGGGCCACAGCCTGAGCCCCGAGGGCAGCGAGCAGAGCTACTACAGCCACCACCAGCGCTACCAGGGTAACCAGCGGATCTTTGATGGCCACAAGCTG
>CAUYUJ010016409.1:115000-140000 GCA_963575745.1 Prorocentrum cordatum | reverse complement strand
TGATTTCCAGGGACTCCAAGGAGCGAGGGTCGAAGGATTGACTTCAGGGTTTCCTTGAGAGGGTGTGGAGGGGCAGGTGGAGGATGCGAGCATGGGAGCGGCAGCGCCTGGGGGCGTGAACGTTGAGGGTCACGCGCCGAGGCCGCAGGATGGTGGCGCAACCGTCCGAACGAGGATTAATAACCACCTCGTCCTCGGAGGTACTGCTACTACAACTACTCCTTCCTCCCCCTCCCCCTCCTCTTCCTCGTCCTCCTCCTCCTCCTCTCCCCCTCCTTCTCCTCTCCCTCTTCGTCTCCCTCACCCTCATCTCCCCCCACCACCTCGCCCTCCTCTTTCGAAGCGCGTGGCGCGCGCAAGGCGATTGCGTTGGCGACGCGCCTTCCGAGCTGCGGGCGTCGAAGTTCCTCGGAAGTGGCGGTGGCAATGCTTTCTTGGGCGGGAGATCTGGGCGAGGGAATGCCGGGCCCCACGCGCCAGAAACATCCCCCATGACGGGGCGCGGCATCCAGAAGGATGCATGTGACATGTGGAAGCATGGCGCATGATTGTAAAATGATTGTTGTTGTCGTTGGCGTTGTCGTTGTCGTCGTCGTCGTCGTCGTCGTCGTCGTTGTTGTTGTTGTTGTTGTTGTTGTTGTCGTTGTTGTCGTTGTTGTCGTTGTTGTCGTTGTGGTTGTGGTTGTGGTTGTGGTTGTTGTTGTTGTTGTTGTTGTTGTTGTTGTTGTTGTTGTTGTTGTTGTTGTTGTTGTTGAACAGTGTTGAGCCCTCCCGGGCGCTGTGGCGCTCTCGCCTCGGCGCAGGTTATATTTTCATTGAACATGAGGCTCGCGCTCGAGCGGTTTGGGGGGGGGCGCCAAAACGGGCCCCCGACAACGACAACGCTCCTGTTCGAGACTTCCGCCTTTTGGATTCAGGGCCATTGCTCTTGCTCCTCCGCCGAAGGCTGCCGCCCCGATAAACCCAGCGCTGCCGCTCGAGACGCTCTCTCGTTTTACCTTGGACTGGCGCGCTACTTTTTTTTTTCCGCCGTTGCCCCCAGCAACAACAACGCCCCCGCTCGAGCAATCATCCCTTTTGTGATTCAAGGCGGTACTCCTCCTCGCCGCCGAAAGCCGTCGCCCCGACAAAACCAACGTTCCTGCCCGAGACGTCCTTCCGTTTTACGTTGGGCTGGCACCCCACTCTTTTTTGAATTGGCGCCGCTCCCAGCAAGAACAACGCCCCCGTTCGAACTTTTTTTATTTTTCCTCGGGGCGGTGCTGTTCCTCGCCGCCGACAACCCCCGTCCGGACAAAACCACTGTTCCCGCTCGATGCTTCTTCCTTTCTTATTCAAGGCGGTGTTCCTTCTCGCCGCCGAAAGCCGCCGTCCCAACAAAACCAGCGTTCCCGCTCGAGGCTTCGTTTTGTTCTACGGTGGAGTGGCGCCCGACTCTCTTCAGCATCGGTGCCGTTCCCAGCAACAACAGCGGCTTCCCTTTCTATTCAGGGCCAGATCCTTGCCTCGCCGCCGACAGCCCCCATCCCCACCAAGGCAATCCTGTCGCTCGATATTTCCTTGTGTTTTACCCTTGGCTGGGGTTCCACTGGCGGTCTCGCATCGGCGCAGCAAGGTGCGGGCATGCGTTTTCGAGACTGGATCTGTCATTGGGCGGGATATCTAGGAATGGGAATAACGGATCCCGCTGTAGAGCAGTAGTCTTCCATATGGTCGCATGGTTCGTGTGGAAACATTTCGCATGAGGGTAAATTGATTGTTGTTGATGCTGCAAAGCGGGAGCCAACTTTTACATCCCCTTGTCAAACACAGGGTGCGAGCCCGGGCGGGCATTTCAATTGAAAAACACAGAAAGGGCACCGGGGAGGGGGAACCAATAATACGTATTCTTTATATCAAAAAATTCAGCCAGTTTTGATAGTGTGACTCTCTTCGATATTGGCGTGCCACTCGATATGTATAACCCAAATCCTCGATGCGCGCCCTCCTCGTCTTCAATCGTATCTCCTTTAGGGGTGTACATCCATTGCGCGCCACATGTGGTTGGCGCGGCCAGTGAAATACGAGGTGGGAGAAGGAAACGACAGAGCGAACAAATGAGAAGGAAACGAGAAGGGAGGGGGGCAAGAGGAACGAAGGATGGTTGAGGGCGAAGAAGATTTAGCAGCAGGTGGAGGAGACAATCACACTGAGTGTGGCAGGCGGGCTGGGCGTGTCGGGCAGGCAAACCCTATGGGCGGGCCGAGCGGGCGGGGCGTTGAAGCGGGCGGACGGGCTTCCAAGAACGCGAACGGCTGGACCCTGACGGGCAGGCTGGGCGGGAAGCCCCAAGCGGGCAGGCCATACGGGCGGACCCTGACAGGCGGGTCAGGCGAGCGGGCCCCGCCGGCCCTAAATGGCGGGTCGGGCTGGACATTAAAGCGGGTGGGTGAGCTTCCAAGCAGGACGGGCGGTTCGGGGCCCGACCCGCTCGTCTGTTTCTGCCGTTTGTTTCCTGCTCCTAGCCTCCCTCCTGCTAATATCTCTCGTGCTCCATGTTTCCCTTCCCCCTGTCTCTTCCATGCTCTCTCCTTTTCCGTATGTGAGGGGCTGCGCCATTTAGACGTGGCAGGTGAGGAAGACATACCATATATGCCCAAGGGGGTACGATCGAAGACGAGAATGGTGGGTTTCGAGGATAGGAGCGAACTGTCTGAGACTGACTGTTGTTGTGGTTTTTGTTGTTGTTATTGATGATGTTGTTGTTGCTGTTGTTGTTGAATTCTCATTTCTCAAAGTAATGGTTGTTGATCCCCCTCCAGTAACATTTGCGTTTTTTAATTGAAGTGCCTCTCCTGGGGCTCGCACCCTGTTTGCTTATCAGGCAAAGTCTTCCTCCTCAAACTGCGTTGTTGGCCCCCGAACTACAACAACAACAGCAACAACAACAACGGCTCCCGCCTGATATTTCCTCGCAATGTATTAGAGAATCGCGCTCTCGCGCGGGACTTCCTCACTATGTAGGAACCGCGCTCTCGCGTGGGAGTTCCTCGCAATGTATTCAGACGATGCGCCCTCTGCGCTCAGGAATCACGCTCTCGCTTTGGGATGTATTGTGATTTTCTTTGGATATCGCGCTATCGCTCGAGACGTCCACGCGTTTCATGCAGGACCCACGCTTCAGCAACCCGCCTGCCCACTATGGGTCTGGCCACCCGATCTGCCCGTCTGGTTCTACCACTTGTTTTCTGCTCCTTGCCCCCCTCCTGCTAATTTCTCTCGTGCTCCATCCTTCTCCCTCCCCCTTCACCCGTTCTCTCTTCCCTTGTTTTAGGGGTTGCACTAAATGCAAGTGGCAGGTAAGGAATATATAACACCCAAGGGAGTACGATCGAAGAAGACGAGGGCGGGTACCGAAGGTTTGGGATATACGTATTGATCATGATGGCCCCAGTTCGGTGCGGTTCGGTCCGGTTCGACGCGCTTTCGTGTCGGTTCGGCCGGTCCGGTTCAGATCGCCGTCCGGTTCGGTCTATCCGGTCGGGTTCGGCCGGTTCGGTTCTCGGCCGGTCCTGTTCGGCCGCTCGGCTCAGTCGGTTTGGTCCGGTTCGATTGGTTCGGTTCGGCTGGGGGGTTTTGGTTCGGCGGGTTTGATTCCAAGACATCATATCATTTCCCTTCATTATGTCAAATTGAAACGCCGACGCCGACGACGGTGACGACGACGACGTGATAACGACGAAGACGTCGTCACGTCGACGACGGCGGTGATGACGTCACGTCAGGAGGAAGGACAGCGACGACAGCGGCGGCCGCGACGACGACGACGACGACGACGACGACGACGACGACGACGACGACGACGACGAAGACGGTGGCGGCGACGGCGGCGGCCGCAGCGCTGGCGGTAGCAGCGGCGGCGACGGGCGGCCGCAGCGCCGGCGGCGGGAGCGGTGGCGCCCTCCGCGCTGCCAACCAGGTGCCCGCGGACAACGACGGCATTGGGGGGTCCTGGAAGTTCTGGGGGGTGGAGTTGGGGGGGAGGTGCAGGGGGGCCCGAGGGGGCCCCAAGGGAGCCCCAAGCAGGCCGCGCGGGGGCCCCGAGGGAGCCCCGAAGGGGCCCCGAGGGAGCCCCGAGGGGGCCCCGAGGGAGCCCTGAGGGGGCCCCGAGGAGGCCACGAAGGGGCCACGAGGGGGCCACGAGGGGACCCACGAAAGGCGGCGACGAGGGAGGGAGAGGGGGTGACACAAGTGGTGCGGGGGGGATGTCCTGGGATCCGCTTGACTCTCTCGCGAGACGCGCTGGCGGGGTCGCGTCCGGTTTGGCCGGTTTCGGCGGGCCGGTTCGGTCCGGCCGGTTCGGTTCGTCGGGCCGGTTCGGTCCGGTTCTGCCGGTTCGCGGCCATCATGATTGATTGGCACGTGAAGAGATAGGAGCGAACAGTCTTACAGTGATTATTGTTGTTGTTGTTGTTGGTGGTGGTGGTGGTGGTGGTGGTGGTGGTGGCGGTGGTGGTGGTGGTGTTTGTGTTGGTGTTGGTGTTGGTTTTGGTGTTGATGTTGTTGAATGTTAACTATAAACAATTATCATGGTTGGACCCCTTAAAGGCGCCCTGGCGCTCTCGCCGAGGCGCCGGCTACATTTTCATCGACAATGAGGCTCACGCTCGAGCGGCTTGGGGGACCGCCAAACCGGCCCCCCGACAACAACAACGCTCCCGCTCGAGACATCCTCCTTTTTTGCTCAGGGCTGGTGTTTTTGCTCGCCGCCGAAAGCCGCCGTCCTAACAAAACCAGCGCTCCCGCCGCTCGAGACTTTCTCCCGTTCCTTGGACTGGCGCGCTAGGCTTTCTCTCATCGGCGCCGCCCCCAGCAAAAACAACGCTCCCGCTCGAGGCGTCCTCCCTTTTTTACTCAAGGCGGTGCTCCTCCTCGCCGCCGAAAACCGCCGCCCCGACAAAATCCAGCGTTCTTGCCCGAGACTTCCTTCCGTTTTACGTTGGATTGGCGCCCTACTCTCTTTTGAAGCGGCGCCGCTCCCAGCAAGAACAACGTTCCCGCTCGAGGCTTCCTCCCTTTTTCCTGAAGACGGTGCTGTTCCTCGCCGCCGACAACCCCCGTCCCGACAAAACCACGGCTCCCACTCGATGGTTCCTCCTTTCTAACTCAAGGCGGTGTTCCTCCTCGCCGCCGAAAACCGCCGCCCCGACAAAACCAACGCTCCCGCCCGAGACTTCCTTCCGTTTTACGCTGGAGTGGCGCCCTACTCTCTTTTGAATTGGCGCCGTTCCAGCAAGAACAACGTTCCCGCTCGAGATTTCCTTTTTTTCCTAGGGACGGTGCTGTTCCTCGCCGCCGACAGCCCCCGTCCCGACAAAACCACTGCTCCCGCTCAATTGTTTTTTTTCTTACTCAAGGCGGTGTTCCTTCTCGCCGCCGAAAGCCGCCGTCCCAACAAAACCAGCGTTCCCGCTCGAGATTTCGTTTTGTTTTACGCTGGACTGGCGCCCTACTCTTTTCAGCATTGGCGCCGCCCCCAGCAACAACAGCAGCCCTGCTCGAGACTTCCTCCCTTCCTATTCAGGGCCGGGTCTTTGCCTCACCGCCGTCAGCCCCCATCCCCGCCAAGGCAATCCTGTCGTTCGATACTTCCGTATGCTTTACCTTAGTGAGGGGGCCGTCTACAGGAAGGGGGGCCACCCCAAAACGCTAACAGCCAGGCCGGGGGGCACAACTAACATATAATATTCAAAATTACGTTTTTGTCCGAAGACATGGTTTGGAAAATCCAGAAATATGGTTTGTTGTTGTTTTTGCCCTGAAGGCTTTGTGTGCTTGAATTCAGAAATCGTGATTTTATTGTGGGAAGGCTTCGCCTCTTTCGCCCTTCTGGAAGTGTTGTTGCACGATGAGCGCCACGTGCGAAACATGTTTGTGGGGAGTTGCGTGTGTAGTTTCATTCGCGGTTGATCGCGTAGTTGGTTTCGTTATTGTTCGTACCCATCACGGTCCACCCAGCAATAGTACCCAGGCGAAATGTCTTGATCAGGGAAGTGCGGGAGCATTCCGTGTAACGAAGAGAAATTGATGGGGAAGCCGTCAAACTGGATTTCGCGGGCCAGCCTGGGCACGCCCAGGAGTGAATGTACATTCGCGGCCCTTGCCGAAACAGGCAGGGCGCAGAGGAATGATGAGGAGGCTGGGGGAGGAGGAGGTGGGGGGGGAACACGAGGAGGACGAGGACTAAAAGGAAGAAGGGAGAGAGCGACGGGAGTAGCAGCTCTGGGGGGCAGGAGGAGGAGGAAGAGGAGGAGGGAGGAGGAAGGAGGAGGAGGAGGAGGGGGATTGGACGAGGAGGAGGAGGAGGAGGAGGGAGGAGGAGGAGGAGGAGGAGGAGGAGGACGACGACGAGCGTACAACGCGCCCACGCGCGCGCGCGCGAGGTGTGAATTCTGCATTGTTCTCAGCGGTCTGGCAACGAAGGGGCTTGGGAACGAAGGGGTTCTTGGGCGGTGACCGAATGGGCGTTCCAGGTAGCGCGGGGCTGCAGCGCGCCAGCCAAGTGGCTCAGCGCGCAACGCGCCCACGCGCGCGCGCGCCGGCGCGAGCTGTGAATTCTGTTTCATTTATAATAGAAGGGCCGCAATGTTGGCATGGGAGCCCAAGTGGTCCCCTAGCGGAGACCGTTTGGATTTCCGATTTACCAAGGGTTTGTAGCGCGTCGGTGAAGCGGCTCAAGGTGCAACGCGCCCACGCGCGCGCGCGCGCGGGCGCGAGCTGTGAATTCTGTGTCATTCACAAATGAAGGGCAGTCATGCTGTCCTGGAAACTAAAGTGGCCCCCCAGCGGTGACCGACTGGATTTCCAAATTGACGCGGGGATGTAGCATGTCGGCCAAGTGGCTCAGCGCACAAGTCGCCCGCGCGCGCGGGGGCGAGCCGCCGCTCTACGTCATCCAGAACAGAAGGGCCGCCATGATGGCTTGGGAGTTCAAGCGGCCCCTTAGTGGCGACCGATTTCTTTTTCCAATTTAACGTGGGCTTCTAGCATGTCGGCCAAGTCTCTCAGCGCACAGCGCGCCCACGCGCGCGCGCGAGCTGTGAGTTCTATCCGCAATAGCAGGGCCGCCATGCTGGCCTGGGACATCAAGCGGCCCATTAGCGGTGACCGATTGAATATCCGAGATAGCTCGAGTTTGTAGCATTTTGGTTGAGTGGTTCAGCGTACAACGGGCCCACGCGCGCGCGCGCCCGCTTGCGCTCGCGCGCGCGAGCTGTGAATTCTGTATCACCAACAATAGGATGGCCGCCATGTTTGCTTAGAGACTTAAGTGGCCCCTTAGCAGTAACCGACGGATTTCCAAGTTAGCAAAAGGTCGTAGCATGCCGATTCAGTTGTGCAGCGCACAGAGCGCCCACGCTTGTGCGCGCAGGCGCGAGCTGTGAACCCTGTATTCTCCGCAGTACAAATGCCGCCACGTTGGCTTGAACTCAAGTGGCCGCTCAGCGGTGGCCGATGGTATTTTCCATGTTTAACATGGGTTTGTAGCATGTCGGCCAAGTTGCCCAGCGCGCAAGGCGCCTCGCGCGCGCGCGCGCCCGCGCGCGCGCGAGTTGTGAATTTTCGTGCTACCCGCAGTAGAAGGGCCGCCATGTTGGCCTGCAAACTCAAGTGGCACCTTTGCTGTGGCTTCCAGCATGTCAGTCAAGTGGCTCAGCGCGCAACGCGCCCGCGCGCGCGGGCGCGAGCTGTGAGCCCGGATCCAAAGTAGAAGGGCCGCCGTGTTGGCTTGGAAACTCGGATTGATTTCCAGATTAGCACTGGTTTGTGGCATGTTGGCCAAGTGGTTCAGCGCTCAACGCGCCCACCCGCGCGCGCGCGAGTTGTGACTTCTGGATCACTTGGTTACCCATAATAGAAGGGCCGCCACGATTGCCTGGAAACTGTAGTGCAACCCTATCGTTGGCCGGTTCGATTTCCGAGTAACCATGAGTTTGCAGCGTGCCGATTAAGTTGTAAATTCTGTATTGCACGCAATAGAGTGGCCGTCATGTTGGCCTGGAAGCCATAGTGGCCCCTTAGCGGTGGCCGATTGGTTTTCCCAGTTTACTTAGGGTTGCCGCATGTCGGCCAAGTTGCTCAGCGAACAACGCACCCGCGCGCACGCGCGGGCGCGAGTTGTGGCTTCTGTATCGCTCACAACAGAAGGGCCGCCGTATTGGCTTGGAAACTCAAGTGGCCCTCTAGCGATGGCCGACTGGATTTTCAATTTCACATGGGTTTGTAGCATGTCGCACAAGTGGCTCAGCGTAAAGGACGCCCACGCGCGCGCGAGCAGTGACTTACGAACTATCCACACCAGAAGGGCCGCTACGTTTGCTTGGAAACTAAAGTTGCCCGTTGCGGTAGAAGATTGAATATCCTAGTTAGCACGTGGTTGTGCCATGTTGGCCGAGTAACTCAGCGTACAACGCGCCCGCGCGCGCGGGCGCGAGCTGTGAACTCTGTGTCATCCACGACAGAGGACCGCCGTGCTAGCCTGGCAATTCAAGCGGCCCCGTGGCGATGGCCGAATGGATTTCCAAGTTAACATGGGGTTGTAGCATGTCGGCCAAGTGGCTCAGCGCACAACGCGCGCACGCGCGCCGGGCTGTGCATGCTGCACTACCCACAATAGAAGGGCCGCTGTCTCCTGGAAACTCATGTGGCCCTGGGCAGTGACCGATTGGAATTCCGAGTTCACATGGGCTTGTAGCATGTGGCTGAACGTACAACGCGCCCGCGCGCGCGCCCCCCCCCTCCCCCGGCGCGTGCGAGCTTTGAAACCCGTACTACCCGCAGTATCGGGTCCTTTATGGTGGCATGGAAACTCAAGTGGCCCCTCCGCGGTAACCGATTGAGCCTCCGAGTTAACATGGGGGTTGTCGCGAATCGGCCAGGTGGCTCAGCGTACACGTCGCCCACGCGCGCGCTAGCTGTGAACTCTGTATTATCCACCGTACAACGGCCACCATGTTGGCATGGAAAATGTAATTGGCCAAATAACGGTGACTGATTGTCTTCCGAGTTACCATGGGCTTGTGTAGCATGTCGGTCACGTGGCTTAGCGTACAACGCGCCCGCGCGCGCGAGATGTGACTTCTGAACTACCCACATCAGAAAGGGCCGCCATGCTGTGGCCTGGAAACTCAAATGGCCCCTTAGCGGTGACCGATTGGATTTCGAAGTTAGCATGAGTTTGTAGCGTGTCGGTTACGCGGCTCGATTTACAAAGCGCCACCGCGCGCGCGCGCCCGCGACCGCGCGAGCGCGAGTCGTGAATCTTGGGTTGCCCACAAAAGAAGGGCCGCCGTGTTGGCCTGTGAACGAAGGTGGCCCTGAGAGGTGACCGACTGCATCTCCAAGTTAACATGTGGTTGGAGCATGTCGACCATGTGGCTGAGCGCACAACGCGCCCACGCGCGCGCGGGCGCGAGCTGTGAATTCTGTTGTGCCCACAATAGAGGGGCCGCTATGTTTGCCTGGGAACTCAAGCGGCCCCTCGGCGGTGGCCGAATGGATTTCCAAGTTAACATGGGGTTGTAGCACGTCGGCCAAGTGGCTCAGCGTACTACGCGCGCGCGCGGGCGCGAGCTGTGCATTCGGCGCGCGGCGCGAGCTGTGAACTCTGCGTCATCCACGACAGAGGACCGCCGTGCTAGCCTGGCAATTCAAGCGGCCCCGTGGCGATGGCCGAATGGATTTCCAAGTTAACATGGGGTTGTAGCATGTCGGCCAAGTGGCTCAGCGCACAACGCGCGCACGCGCGCCGGGCTGTGCATGCTGCACTACCCACAATAGAAGGGCCGCTGTCTCCTGGAAACTCATGTGGCCCTGGGCAGTGACCGATTGGAATTCCGAGTTCACATGGGCTTGTAGCATGTGGCTGAACGTACAACGCGCCCGCGCGCGCGCCCCCCCCCTCCCCCGGCGCGTGCGAGCTTTGAAACCCGTACTACCCGCAGTATCGGGTCCTTTATGGTGGCATGGAAACTCAAGTGGCCCCTCCGCGGTAACCGATTGAACCTCCGAGTTAACATGGGGGTTGTCGCGCATCGGCCAGGTGGCTCAGCGTACACGTCGCCCACGCGCGCGCTAGCTGTGAACTCTGTATTATCCACCGTACAACGGCCACCATGTTGGCATGGAAAATGTAATTGGCCAAATAACGGTGACTGATTGTCTTCCGAGTTACCATGGGCTTGTGTAGCATGTCGGTCACGTGGCTTAGCGTACAACGCGCCCGCGCGCGCGCGATGTGACTTCTGAACTACCCACATCAGAAAGGGCCGCCATGCTGTGGCCTGGAAACTCAAATGGCCCCTTAGCGGTGACCGATTGGATTTCGAAGTTAGCATGAGTTTGTAGCGTGTCGGTTACGTGGCTCGATTTACAAAGCGCCACCGCGCGCGCGCGCCCGCGACCGCGCGAGCGCGAGTCGTGAATCTTGGGTTACCCACAAAAGAAGGGCCGCCGTGTTGGCTTGTGAACGAAGGTGGCCCTGAGAGGTGACCGACTGCATCTCCAAGTTAACATGTGGTTGGAGCATGTCGACCATGTGGCTGAGCGCACAACGCGCCCACGCGCGCGCGGGCGCGAGCTGTGAATTCTGTTGTGCCCACAATAGAGGGGCCGCTATGTTTGCCTGGAAACTCAAGCGGCCCCTCGGCGGTGGCCGAATGGATTTCCAAGTTAACATGGGGTTGTAGCACGTCGGCCAAGTGGCTCAGCGTACTACGCGCGCGCGCGGGCGCGAGCTGTGCAGTCGGCGCGCGGCGGCCGCGGGCCTTTCTGCGTGGGAAATAAAGACAATATGCGAGCGCGGAAATGCAGCCACACGCACTGTGGCCATGGGCGCTTACGTAGGTAGGCGAACATACGGCTGCAAGGGGCAATGCCGCCGCGCGTTAGGGCGGGACACCATATTATGCGCGGGGGGAAAGCGCCGAGGCCATGTGCGGCCCGTGTTCAGCGCAGCCCCACCCAATAGCTCGGCTGGTGACCGGCCGGTAGCCCGGCCAGTAAGTCCGCGAACGCGGCGGGCAACCCTGCCGGTACTTCCACGAGCCCGGCCGGTAACCCTGCCTGTAATTTCACGAGACCGGCCGGTGACCCGGCCCGGCCGGTAACCCGGCTGGTAGCCCGGCTGTTAACTGCGCGCCCGGCCGGTAACCCGGCTGTTAGCCCCCGCCCGGCTGGTAACCCGGCCGGTAACCCGGCTGTTCATTCCCAGCCCGGCCGGTATCCCGGCCGGTAGCCCGGCTGGTAGCCCGTCCCTTAGCTTGGCCTTGCAGCACGTTCTGTAGCGGAGCTACAGCGCCGCTACAGAACGCCGCAGACGGCCGGCCCTTTGCCTGGCCGGCAGCCTGGCTGTAACTCCGCGCACCCGGCCAGTAGCCCGGCTGTTAATTCCCGCGCGCCCGGCTGGTAACTCCGCGCACCCGGCCGGTAATTCGGCGATTTTGGTTGGTAACCTGGCTGGGAATTCAGCGAACCCGGCCGGTAATTGCGCGAGATCGGCCGGTGGTCCGGCTGGAAATTCTGCGCACGCGGCGGGCCCCGCGGCCGGGAATGTCGCGGGTTATCCGCAGGAGGCCCCCCCCCCCGCCCCGCCGATTTCTTTGGGCCGAAAACAAGGCCCCGATGCCCCTGGCCCGCCCCCCGCGGATTCTTTTCCCGTGATTAGCCGTTTGGGCGAAATTCTGTTCGCATTTGCACCCGTGGCCCACTATTGGTCGTCCGTTGGTCACAGCAAACCGCGGCAGCCGGCGCAGGAATGCCATAGTGCGCTGATGGCCAGGCGCTTAACAGTTCGTGGATAACCATTGGGCGCCGCGCATTTGTCAAGTGTCTGGCCATCCATTGGGGCCAGAGAACTACATTTCAAATCGGGTCTTCCCTTAGGGTTTTCGCGTTCACACCGACGACAAACGCGCGGAAACCAAAGTGCGCAGCGTGCGCGCGCGACTTTGCGCTGCGCACTATGGTTTCCACTTGTAGTCATCTGTTGGGACGAGAATTAAATTGCGCATCGCTTGGTTTTCGCGTTCACATCGTTCGCAAATTTATGGGAAGAAACCGTTGTGCGCAGCGAAACGTCGCGCGCGTGCGACCTTGAGCTGCGCGCTGGCTTTCCCACGCAATTATCAACTGCATGGCCATCTGTTGGGGCCAGAGAAATAATGCTTACATTATGCATTCCCGATTTGGTCTTCGAGTTCGCATGCGTGGGGGGCCATAGTGCGCAGCGCAAGGTCGCGCGCGCGCGCGACCTTGCGCTGCGCGCTGTGGTTTCCACGCATTTGCTTAATCGTGTGGCCATCTCCTGGATTCAGAGAACTAAATTTTATTTAGGGCTTCCCCCGTTGATTTTCACGCTGACATCGTTGACACACGCGTAGAAAACCGCAGTGCGCAGCGCTAGGGCGCGCGCGCGCGACCTTGAGCAGCGCAATATGGTTCCCCGCTCATTGTTCATCGCGCGCGCGCGACTTTGCGGTGCGCGCTGCGGTTTCCAACGCATTTGTCCATTGTACGGCGAGTCTTTGGGGCCAGAGAATTCAGTTTTACATTTGGTTTCCCCGCGCGCGCGCGTGGTGAGTTCTGGATTGCCCCCCATAAGCAGATCGTCTTGTAAAGCCAAAGACTGTAAAGTGAAGTTGTAAGGGGGCCGACGGAGGCGCGTAGTTCTGCATAGCATTGTGGATTATACAGAACTCCCTACGCGCGCGCGTGGTGAGTTCTGCATTG
Source organism: Prorocentrum cordatum (assembly GCA_963575745.1). NCBI lineage: Eukaryota > Dinophyceae > Prorocentrales > Prorocentraceae > Prorocentrum > Prorocentrum cordatum. The sequence continues at coordinate 127,232 of CAUYUJ010016409.1, read as the reverse complement.
TCCACATGCAGAGCTACGCGCCCCCCTCGGCCTCCTTGCAGCTTCACAGAAAAGTCCAATTCATTTATTGGATTTACAGGGCGATCTTCTTATGGTGGACAATGCAGAACTCACCACGCGCGCGCGCCGCGGCGCGGGCGCGCGCAGGAAGTTCTGGAATGCCCACAATGAGAAGATCGCCTTGTAAATCCAAAAACTGAATTGAACTTTTCTGAGAAACTTTCAGGTGGCCGACGGAGGCGCGCACAGTGAGCGCCTTGAGTAAGGAACACTTACTTTTCAAAAGGGGCTCGGACGTTCCTTAGGTTTGCATGCGTTCCGCTGCCATTTTGGCGGCGAGCCCCCCCGGTGTTCCTTGCGATTTTGGACGCGCGGGTTCGTTTTGTCGATCGGGGCGGACGGTCTAAGGAACGGGGCTCCACGGGGGGGCTCGGTTCCTTGCGCTTGCTCGACGTAATGCGACGGCGGTCGCGTATAAGCCCTGCGCCTCTCCGGGGCTCCTCCGTTCTTTGCGGGGCGCGCGCTGGAGCTTTCGCCCGTTCCGCGCGGCAGGGCACGGGGCATTGAGGTCCAGTTCCTCCCAAGAGCCCCCCCCCATTCCTTCGGCCGCGCGGTTCGGAGCTCACTGGCTCGACATAGTTGAACGGTGGCTGCGTTATGGTCCAGCTCCGTTCTCGGGCCCCCCCGTTCCTTGCGGGGCGCGCGCTGGAGCTGTCGCCCCTACATGTATCCGCATGCCAAGGCGCGGGGCATTGAGGTCCAGTTCCTCGCAAGAGGCCCCCCCGTTCCTTCGGCCACGCGGTTCGGAGCTCACTGGCTCGACATAATTGAACGGTGGCTGCGTTATGGTCCAGCTCCGTTCTCGGGCCCCCCCGTTCCTTCCGGGGCGCGCGCTGGAGCTGTCGCCCCTGCATGCGCCCGCGTGCCGAGGTGGGGGCATTAGTTCCTTATGTCGCACCTTGGGTCAAGACCTTCACTGTGCGCCTGCATGCGCATTTTGTGCTTTGCATCCGTTGGTTTTCATATTTCGGAAACGCGTGGCCGCCCAAGGCCTTTGCACTTGGCCACCCCTGGGGGCGCGAAAATTATCGCGCCTCGCGCGTCGCGGCCCGGGCAGGAGAGCCGCCCTTGTCCAGGGCGGCGGCGCAGGGGCGTGAAGTTCACCGCGCGTCGCGCATCGCGGGGCGCGATAATCCTCGCTTATCTACAAGTATGTACACGTAAGGCTCCGCGTGCGCCGGTTGGTTGGTTGAGTCCAGTGTGTTGGTTGGCTGGTGCGCCGGCTGGTAGGCAGGTCGGCTGGTTGAAGAGCCGTTTAAGGAGGCCGACGGAGGCAGGGTCACCCGCGCGCGCGCGTGGGGAGTTCTGCATTGTCCAGAATATAAAAGTCGACATTCACTTCCCAAAACTAAATCTGATTTTTTCTGGAGCCCTCTGAGGAGGCCGACGGAGGCCGGGTCACCGGCGCTTGCGCGCGCTAGAGAGTTCAGCATTGTCCAGAATATCAAAGTCGACATGTACTTCCCAAAACTAAATCTGCATTTTGCTGGAGCCTTTTCAGGAGGCCGACGGAGGCCGGGTCACCGGCGCTCGTGCGCGCGGGATAGTACAGCATTGTCCAGAATATAGAAGTCGACATGTAAGTGCCGCGTTTGGATTTTTTTCTGGAGCCCTTTGAGGAGGCCGACGGAGGCCGGGTCACCTGCGCGCGCGTGGGGAATTCTGCATTGTCCACAATATACAAGTCGACATGTTATTCCCGAAACTAAATCTGATTTTTTCTGGAGGCCTTTCAGGAGGCCGACGGAGGCCGGGTCACCGGCGTTCGCGCGCGCTGGAGAGTTTTGCATTCTCCAGAATATAAAAGTCGACATGCAACTCCCGAAACTAAATCTGCATGTTTCTGGAGCCCCTAAAGGAGGCCGACGGAGGCCGGGTCTTCGGCGCTCGCGCGCGCGGGATAATTCTGCATGTTCCAGAATATAGAAGTCGTCATGTAAGTGCCGCAACTGAAAATGAATGTTCCTGGAGCCTTTTGAGGAAACCGAAGGAGGCCGGGTCGCGGCCGTTCTTCGGCCAATGCTCCTCCCGCTTGCGCGGCGGTTAAGTTCGCGCTTCTCCAGGCCGCTCGCTGCTTTGTATAATCAGTACGCTTCTCATGTCCCGCACGTTAAGCTCCAAGCCCAACATGCGCGCGGAGATTGTGGGGAAGCCGTCTGGCGTTCCAGAAAGCAACATCGCTTGCAGACCCGCGCGTTTGAGACGATGAAACCTTGCGCTACGGGAAAGGGGGGGCGGCGGCGGAAGCTCCAGCGGCATGGGGGCCCTTTCGCGGCGCGGAAGTGCGCGTCGGCATTCGACAATTCTCCTTGCGGCACCCGTGGGGCGCGAAGCCCGTTCGGGTGCGTTTCCGGGCCGGCTGCTGGGCAATATACCGCGATCCGTTCTCTTTGTTTCCATTTACAGATGATATTGTACATATATATATATAGAGAGAGAGAGATGTTTGCGCTGCCGTCAATTATGTTAGCCGCGCCCTGGTCTAGCTTGCACCCGTCGCGACTCAAAAGTTTTTCGCGCTACGTGCGCGTGCGCGTGTGTGCGCGCGTGTGTGTGTGCGTGCGTGCGCGCGTGCGTGGTTGCTTCGATTTTGGCGCGCCCGCGCGCGCTTTGGTTGCGCAGCGCCGTCTTCAAAGTTGGACGGGAACAATGTGATTGCGACGCTCTCGAGCGATGTCGCGACAGGTGTGCGCATCGCCGTGCAGCGGACGATTTTTCCCGTCGCTCGTAGCGTTTGCGCTTGCGCGGTGGACGCGCTCGCACGTTGAAGCTTGCGTCCCCTCAAGGCGCGCGCTGCCCTAGAGAAGCGGCTGCTTTCTCACTCGCTTACGCCGCGCGCCAAATCCAACATGTGCGCTGTTTTTTTGGGAAACCCTTTGGGCGTTGTACCAATGAGCATCGCCTGCGGTTCCCCGCTTTTGAATCGATGACACATCGCCCCATGGCAAAGCATGCCTGGCAAAAATCAATGCCCCTTGAAATATGAAATATTGCAAAGCAGCCGATGGCAAATCAGGCCGTGCAAAAATCAGTGCTCAGCGGAATTTTGAAAATTTCAAGGCGCTTCGTCTGTCAAATTTGTTTGTTTGTGTTTTCGTTCCGCGGGCCAAGAAGTTACCAGCCATGGCCTGCGAATGGTCGCTGTAGGACACCCCCTCGCGAAGCTTTACCCTTGGCTCGGGTTCCACTGGCGGTCTCGCATCGGCGCAGCAAGGCGCGGGCATGTGTTTTCGAGGCGGGATATGTTGAAATTCCTCGGAACATGTGTTTGCAATACCTCATTGGGCGGGAGATTTGGGAATGGGAATAACGGACCCCGCTATAGAACATGATATGTGGATGGTTATCATGATGGTCGCATGTTTCGTGTGGAAGCATCTTGCATGAGGGTAAAATGATTGTTGTTGTTGCTGCGGTTGTTGTTGTTGCTGTTGTTGTTGGTGTTGGTGTTGGTGTTGGTGTTGGTGTTGGTGTTGGTGTTTGTATAGTTGTGGTTGTTGTGATGGTGATAGTGAATGTATGGTGATGATGGTGAGGAGGGGGACATAATCAGGAGCAGGAAGAGGAGGAGGCGAAGCAGGAGGAGGAGGAGGAGGTTCGATTCGGCTGTCCACGAACGAAGGGTCAAACCCTTCCTGCAGGGCGAGCGCGGAGCCCAAGTGGGCCCGACGGTCGAAGCCGCCCTTGCAGCGGGCTCATCCACCTCAGACGCACGAAGCCGAGGGGAAAGACGTCGAACAAAAACAAGCGAGGCTCCAGAGGCCGCACAGAACAGGTAGACGCACGCAAAGCACATCAGGTTCCAGAGGCCATCAACAAAGGCAAACGGTAGACGTTCGCCCCCCGCGCAAACGTTGGAAACAAAGACGCCAGCCTGCAGGGTGGACCACGGCGGGGCCCAGTTCCACCACGGCCTAGCCCCCCTCACCGGTGGGAGGCTTCCCCCCAAACCCTGAAACAGGGGCCCCGCCTCTGCCAGGATGGCCGCCCGTGCACTCTTGCCCCGCCCATCCCACACCGACCACCCCGTCAGCCACCAACCGACGGGGGTGCCCCCGCTATCCCCGAGCTTTCGACGGGGCCCTGCTATCCAAGCAGGGGGGCAGGAGGAGGAGGAGGAGGAGGAGGAAGAGGGGGATGACGATGCTGCTGCTGATGGTGATGATGATGCTGCTGATTATGATGCTGATGATGATGAACATGATGATGATGATGCTGCTGCTGAGGATGATGCTGCTGCTGATGATGCTGATGCTGATGCTGCTGCTGTTGCTGATGATGAAGATGGCGATGGCGATGGCGATGGCGATGGTGATGGTGATGGTGATGGTGATGGTGATTGTGATGATGGTGATGATGATGATGATGATGATGATGATGATGATTATGATGATGATGATGATGATGATGATGGTGGTGGTGCTGCTGATGATGATGAAGCTGATGATGCTGATGATGATGATGATGATGCTGACGATGATGATGATGATGATGCTGATGATGCTGATGCTGATGCTGATGCTGATGATTATTATTATGATGATGATGATGATGATGATGATGATGGTGGTGGTGTTTGTGATGATGATGATGATGATGATGATGCTGATGCTGATGACGATGATGACGATGATGACGATGATGATGATGATGCTGATGATGCTGATGATGATGATGATGCTGCTGATGATGATGATGATGATGATGATGATGATGATGATGCTGATGATGATGATGATGATGATGATGATGATGATGATGATGATGATGATGATGATGATGATGATGATGATGATGATGATGATGATGATGCTGATGATAATGGTGGTGGTGGTGGTGGTAGTGATGGTGGTTGTGAAGCGGAGGAGGAGGAGGAGGAGGAGGAGGAGGAGGAGGAGGATCAGGACTAGTTATGAGGAGGACGAGGAATAGCCTGTGGAACCGCAACCGCAACCTCGCGCTCCCAGCCCGCAACCAGGGTCGTCTTCGGAAGCCCTGCATACCTGGGAAGCTTACTAGTAGCAATACGGGTTAACTTATCCTGCCCCTTCAACGAAAGGGAGGAGCAGCCAGCAGCAAGCCGGCGCCCGTCAGCGGTGGCTGTACGACCGCAGTGGTGATAAACGTACAAGCTAAACCGATCCCAGAACCCCAAGCGGTGGGAACTGCAAAGCGTGAGTCCGCAGACAACCACGACCCGGGGACCAACATGCGACAACATTTTTGGACCACCTCTGGGCTGCTTCCTAAGTGCATTCGGAGGCACTGGAATCCAGCAGGTTGCTCCAAGGCGAGAGACACCCGCATTTAAAGCAACGGTACCGCTTGCCACACTTGGTTGAGCACACTATAGGAACTCACGCGCGCGGCTCCATCCCTCAAGGTACCAAGACGGGCCCTCCCAGGAGCCTGAAGACCATCCCTTGCCTTGATCGGGTCAGCCGCGGCCGAGTCCACAAGGGCCTTCCGAGCTTTCTGCCTGGTGCGGGCGGCGGTGGTCTCCCACTGGTCGGTGGCAGGAGCATCGCCGACGAGGCCAGCCGTCCAGTTCCTGTCGGCAGCCTCGCCAGCAGCTTCGTCCGCCGCTGCATTGCCTAGTGCACTAAACTTGGCTGCAGGGCTGAGCCCATAGTCATCTGGGGCTGGGCCTAAGTGAAAAGGGAGTTCACTCGACAGAAACAGCGCCCTCTTCCCGATAATCCAAGGCCCCACGAATTCGAAGCCACAGGCCCCCGTTCCGCTCGCCACACTCACGAGCCCTCCCTCGTGCCTACCAGTCAAGCATTCAAGCATAGGTGAGTGATCGGTGACGAAGCGAACCGACCCATATGAGCTTTCCAGGGCCAGCGCGACAGCAGTGAATCCAACACGGGGAACCGCCAGGCACGCTTCCTAAAATAGCCCGGTTGGTGGGACCCGTCCGCGTCAGAACAACAGCGCTGGGCCCGCACTTGCAACGACGGGGATCGGACCCAAAGTGGTCTCCTGAACCATTCCCGAAGATGACGGTGACCGACCCAGACCCACAGCAGCCGGCAAACGCGACCCCTTTAACATCCACTAAACAGCCAGCCGTCCCCGAGTCCGAACAAACACGCGTGGGTGAGCGCAGCGGGAGGAAAGCCCCTCAACCAAGATCCCGGGGAAGCTTCAGCACCAGCCAAGGGTGGGAGGACAAGATTACCGCTCTCAGGATGATCCTTGTGCCCGTCGCTGGCTTTACAAAGCCACGCTCTGTGCATTGGAGTCTCGGGGCGCTTCTTGCGGCGATGGCGCAGCTCTGATCCTCGGACGAGCCTGGCGGGAAGCGACTGACGCGTGGCCCTGCTCACTATATAACCCGCCCTTGGCGAACCGAACCATCTCGCGCTAAACTAGGAGGGCCCGCCCTTCCCCAGGTCAGCCCCAGCCTCGCGCTGGACCGCTGCAGCCCAGCACTGACATCGATTGTCCGAACGCACGCTTTCTAAAAGTTCTGGAACCTCAAAACCCGAAGGGTCGCAACCCGGCTTGGTGGAGGTTTGGGGAGATCTATCTTCGGCCAAAATTTGGAGGTTACGATCCCGCCAGCGAGCAGCTTCTGCGGGGCCCCATCAATCGTCCAACACGGTGGCTTGAACAGCCGACGCAGGCCCCGTTGCCTTGCTCCACCTGCCGCGACCAGCGAGCTCAAGGCGACGCACAGACCCCCCCAGACCATTTCGTTTCTGACACGATCCTGGGGGTGCTTCTGCCATCGATCCAAGACCTCCGAAATAAGCTCCCTGTGAAGCTCCACCCTTGGACCATTCAGCCCAAAGTTGGCCGCCCGAGCCGCGGCGAGGCATCGCCCTGGGATCTTGCCGCAGGCCGAAGAGGCCGCCTTCCCGCGCAACGCAGGCACTCTGCTGGGAGACACCCCCTGCACTTGGTGCGCATGAGTGCCCTGGGGACGCGGCCCCGTGGGTCAGAGCCTCTGGGCGGCCTTCTTCAGCGATGCGTTGCGGCTCATCCTGCGAATCCTACACGCTCTGCGGCTCGCGCCCGTGAGTCGCGCTGTGGTTTGACCGCGGCGCGGAGCCCAGCGGCGCCGGCATCGGCCCGCGTCTCGACCCCCGTCCAAGCCAAGGCGAAGCGGCCGCCGCTGCCCTCGAGGAAGTCAGCAGCATTCACCCGGAGCTGAAGAGAGCAAGACACCCAAACAGTGTCGTTGGAAACGAGTGGGGCCCTGGGAAGGCTCCTCGCTTAAAACGGTCGACGGCCCTGCTCGACTCTAGCTGCGGCGCCTTCCACGCGCGGCCCCGCGTCGTCGATGAATTCCCAAAACCGACGCGAACGAGGCCAATTGGCGAGCTGCATCCAGCAACGAATGAAGGACGATCTTGGCCGCCCCTGCTCCGCGGGGGGGCCCGCCGCCTGTGGGCGGGGGGGTGGGCGCGATTCTGCAATAATTGTTTTGTCCAGAGCCTGCGCGGGGCCGCTCGCGGCCGAACGCCCAGACTCGCGGCGGGGAACCGCGGCCCGGGCGCGGCGCGACTGAGCGGGACCTGGGAAGCGCCGTCGTTACATTTTTCGAGGCCGAGCAACATGGCTGCCGCCGCGAGCCCCGGACTCGCGGCGGCTTTGGCCGGGGCGGAACGGAGAAGGCAGGCTTCAAGGGCAGAACTTCCGCGACCCCAGCGCCCCAGAAAACCTCGATGCCCCGGGGCCATGGGGAAGTGAGGTCATGCCGCGTCGGTGACCGAATATTGGCGGGCTCTGTCGCTCCGCGCAGGTGAAATCAAATGCGCCCGTTGGCCAAAAGTTCCCGTGCTCACATGTCCGGGATGTCCTCCTGGCGGCAGCTCTACCTAGCTCTGGAGCGATATTTTCAACGTCGCGATGAGAGTCCACAGGGTCGGTCCAACGATCTGGCCACTCCTCTTCGCGGTCTTCCTGCTGCTTGGTAGCGTCAGCAACTGACCCCCCGTGGCCAGGAATTTCGTTAGTCGTGGCCGGAGATTTTCGCGCGGCACCATGCAACGAATTGCGCCTTCTTTTCCATTGGTCCAGAACGCCCATATCACGAACGCCTTCCTACGACTCGTCAGAGCATTGCCTTGGGCCCTTGCCGAAGCGTCTGAAAAAGGAAGCCCCCCTTTGGGCGGCCGCGGCAGCGGCCGGCCCCTGTCCCCAGGAAAGCCAAGGCGCCTTAAGATCGCCTGCGTCCTTGTCCAAATGGTCGCCGGTGTTGAAAGCCGCCGATTTTTTGTGTTTCCGCGAGCTTTGGCTAGGCAGGGCGCCTCTTTCGGGGGGGCGCAAGACTTGGGTTTGCCAGGACTCGGGTTCGCCATCGTTTTTCGACGACCGCGACTCGGATTTCGACGAGGAGGAGTTTCGTGGGATGTCTGCAGCGGTAGGCCTCGTCAAAATGCAGGCTCGGCCTCGTCATTTTTTTGAGCGACCTCGTCGGGGATTTCCGAGTACCCTGCACCCGGGTCTTACGCCCCCCTGTTTCTTGACGAGGGCCCTTGCCGTGGCCCCGAATGCGGAGCCATCGTTCCAATGTCGTTTGAAGATGCCCCGCCGACCCATCAGTCGCGCGGGCCTTGCCGGCCGCGGCTCGACATCCGCCAAGAAACAGATCGACCCGGCGCTCGGTCTGGCACGAGGGCGGGAGAAGCGACGGGACCCCGTTGACGATGGGGGGCCGATTCGATTTTAGCCGCCCATTGCGCGCGCATGCGAGAAGCACTCGCAGCCCGCCCAGTTGCGAGTTTGCAACAAGTGGCCAGCTCGGACCTCCCGGCAAGGTTTCGAAAGCTCGGGCACAGCAGCGCCGCGCTCGCAATCGGCCCGAACCTCGCTAGACAATGCAGACTCGACGGTTGGGCCCTGCGCGGGGCCCTCCTGGCCAGGACCGCGCTGAATTCCTCCTGGAGGTCGGTGGGGGCGAAGTCGCGCCAGTTTCGCATCATTCCAGCTCTCTGCTTAGAATGCTCACTCCCTGGGTCGGCGGCCTTCTACGCGGGCCTGGATTAGAGGGGGGCGCAGTCGGAAGCGGCACCCTGCAGCGCCATTGGACCCTCAGCGCCCTTCCTCCAACCTGCCGAGCAATGGCCCGCGTCGCCAATGCGGCGAGCGCGCTCAGACTGACACCAGCATGATCACTTAGGCTGCCCGCAGAACCGCAGCAGCTTTGTCGCCGATGACGCTGCAATTGTTGGGGGCAGCAATGCAGCCCCCCACGCGGCCAGGCCGCCCAGAATTGGCGGGTCAGTTTGGAAGAGCCCAATGCCCAACGTGTGCCCGCGATCCGGCCACACTTTTGACAGGCGCGCTAGATTGCGCTTCGCGCCATCTATGGAGGCTTCGGCAGCGACGCGAGCCTGTGCAACATACAGCCACCCTGAACCCATTCGAAGTAAAGGACACGAGCCATCTTCGGGCCTCACTGGGTGATGTTACCATACAAGAGACCGAGTCGTCGGTCGGCGTTGGTTTCGAATGTCCCGGTTAGCTGAGGCCCCGTGATCTCGGCAATCAGCCTTTCGGTCCATCGTCCTCGTTCAGATCTCCCTGAGGCGCTGCCTCAGCATCCGTTTGCGCGGCGTCAGCCCGCGCATCTTGCAAGTCATCCAGCTTTTTCACTGGGCCGCAATCGGCGTCAATGATGTGGCGCTCCATTCGGACCGCGCGAGCCTCTAAAGTCGTGCCCCTCGTGGGGGTATTTCCCCAATCAGAGTTTGCCTCCGTGGGGGTCCTAGCGGATTCGTATGGTTCGGTTAGTGTCGCGGCCGATTTCGGTGGCTGGGCTGGGTGCCCGGATGCCCGTGGCCGCCGATTTCGGTGGCCGGGCCTGGGTGCCCAGGGGTGCGCGGGTGCCCGGGTGCCTGGGGGTGCCCGGAGGCACCCAGGGGTGCCCGGGCGCCCGAGTGCCCGGGTGCCCATTCAACTGGTCGAGGGGGTCGCGCTCTGCGCCCGTGGTGCTGTGCATCGCGCTCGAGGCGCCCGAGCGTTTTCCCTCCGTGACCACCGACGCTACCAGGCGCATCCCTCAAGTGGGCTTCCTGGGATCGGTGATTTCCGTTGCCGCCAGGTGCCCCCCCCTGAGAAGGGCTTCCTGGAATCGGGCGGGGTCGTCGTCAGCCGTCCGTCGTTCTGCTGGATCCACGCCTTCTGATGCCGCGAGTTGCCCCCCGCGCGGGGGCGCCCTGGCATCGGCGGCCCCCGATGCCATCGGGCGTTCCTCCCCAGGGGCCCACCTGGGATCGGAAAGAATTGTCGGTTGCCGTCGCGCCCCCCCATTCGCCGCTAGAAGTATTGGAAGTGCTTGAATGACGTCAGTGGGGGCATCTGCCACTTCGCGGGTGCTCCGAGCGCGCCCGCAGCCCCCCTTCAACCGGGCGCGGAGGCATCGGCGACCCCCTAAAACGCAGCTCCGAACGCCAGGGGCGCCGCGGAGGTCTCGACCACCCCCTCGAAACAGCTCCTTTTGGGGCTGAGAGCGGAGGCGTCGGCCGCCCCCCCGCGGGGGCCCCCCCGTTCTCGCCCTTGCCCCCCCGCGCGGCAGGGCCTGGCCGCGGGGGCATTTCTTCCGCGAGGTCCAGCTGGCGTGGAGGCGTCGGCCATCGCCCCCAAGGAGGCTCCGCCGCGCGGCCACGCAGCGCGCCGCGCCCGCGCCCGCGCGGGAGCTGTCGCGGCCGCTGCCCATCCGACTGGGTCAAAAACAGCACCCGCCGAGCTGCCGCCAGCCGAGCGCGCCCTGACATCGACGCGGGCGGCGCTGTTTGGCCGGCCGGCGAGAACATTGCGCTGGCGCCCCTGGCCCCTCGCAACGAAGGGCGCTCTCCAGGCGGGGGCGCCGCCTCGAATGCGCGCTGGCGGGGCCCCTTGCGCGTCTGAGCGGGGGGGGGGGGGGGGGGGGGCGGGCGCGGCGCGACTTGAATCGGCATTCGCCCAACCCTGACCCCAGCGTGCCCGAGAGGACAGGGCTCTGGATCAATGTCCTGACTGAGGCTGTCCCCCGAGCGGCGGCAGTGCTCGTCGCCGAACGTGGCCTCCTCGCGGGCCGCGAGAAGGGGCGCTCGCCGGGCGGGGCCAGCGCCTCGAGGGCGCTCTTGCGGGGCCCCTCGCGCACCCGAACGGGCGGGGGGGGGGGCGCCTTGCGATTCCAGTCAGAACCTTGCCCAAGCCTGGCCCCAGCTTGCCCGCTGGGTCCTGGATCAATGTCCTGACCGAAGCTCTCCCCCGAACGGCGGTAGCACGCATCGCCGAACACCGCGCGTCGCCGCGCCGCGGGGGCTCAGGGCCCCCGCGCGTCAGCGCCAGGTTGAAACAATCATGCCGAGTGATGCGGGACCTGAGCGGGCCCAGGCCACAATCTGCGCGATTTCCTGGCAGCGCAGAACGACGGGCGCGAGGCCCGCTCGCAGTGTCATCGCGCGGCCCTCGGCTTCCTCTCCACCCTGCGAAACAATCCCCTAGGAGGCGAGTTCGCGCATGGAACCCGACTGGAGTTTTGCTTGCGCGAACATTTCGGATTCGTCACATGGGGCAGGCCTTCGACATCTAGGCCCTGCTGCCGTGGCGACCTCGCGCTGGGCGCACGGTTCTGGGCGCGACTGGTTGGCGCCCAGGGTGGCCTCTGCCGCGGCGCGAACCACGGCGGCGCTGGGCTCGGTGGACTCGTGCTCGGCCTCGGCAGCGTCGGCAGGCACGGGGGCATCGACGCTGCCAGCGGCCCCGGCGGAGCCTGGCGAACCTCCCGCGTCTTCGGGATTGCCCCCTGGGGGCGGTTCCCTTGAGGCCCCCCTCCTGCGCTCGGCTTGCAAACGGGCAGACGATTTTTGGGCGCCTAGCATCGGAGCTGCAATATTCTGGGCGGTGGGCTCAAGGGCCTTGGCAAGCTCTACCTGGACGCCGGCCGCCAGTCTGACGCGCTTGCACCCCTTGCGGTCTACCTGGTCGAGCTCGAGCTCGCCGAGCTCGGCGGCGGACTCCTCGGCCGCGGCGGGAGGCGCGCCCGAGCTTGCGGCGGCGCCAGCGGCAGCTGCGCGGCGCATGCCGCCCCCGCCCCTCTGGCGGTTGATCTGGCGTCGCGAAGTCAAGCCTCAGTTTCCTGAGCGCGCAATGGGCAGGTCCCCAGATGTGCCCGTGCACGCCTGCGCGCCGCGCCTTCGCCTGCAGCCTCTTCCTCAAGTAGCGGGGCGCG
>CAUYUJ010016409.1:102500-107500 GCA_963575745.1 Prorocentrum cordatum | reverse complement strand
TAGTTAGTAGTCGTTAGGGGTCGTAGTGGTTAGTAGTAGTAGTAGTAGTAGTTAGTAGTAGTAGTAGTGTAGTAGTTAGTAGTAGTGTTAGAGGTAGCAGTAGTAGTTAGTAGTTAGTTCGTAGTTAGTAGTAGTAGTAGTCGTAGTAGTAGTAGTGAGTTATTAGTATTATTACAGTATCAGAGTCGTAGTAGTGGTCGTCGTTGTAGGCGCAGCAGTCGAATAGCAGCAGCAGGTCGTTAGACTACACTAGTGTTTTGGTAGTGCAAGTCGTCCGTAGTGCAAGTAGTAGTAGGTAGTAGGTAGTAGGTAGTAGGTAGTAGTTAGTAGTAGTAGTAGTAGTAGTAGTAGTAGTAGTAGTAGTAGTAGTAGTAGTAGTAGTAGTAGTAGTAGTAGTAGTAGTAGTAGTTGTAGCAGTCGTAGTAGTAGTAGTAGTAGTAGTAGTAGCAGCAGTAGCAGCAGCAGCAGCAGCAGCAGCAGCAGCAGCAGTAGTAGTAGTAGTAGTAGTAGTAGTGGCAGCAGCAGTAGTAGTAGTAGTAGTAGTAGTAGTAGTAGTAGTAGTAGTAGTAGTAGTAGTAGTAGTAGTAGTACTGGCAGCTGTAGTACAGTAGATGTACTAGTGGCAATCGTGATATTATTCCCAACCCTCCTTGGTTGGGTATTCGTTTTGAATAGAGCAGTGTGGTCGCGTCTCCTCCCGCCTCCCTCCTGCCTCCTGCCTGCCTCCTCCTGTCTTGCCCGCGGGGGGCTGCGATCTGTGAAACTGTCGCCACTTTCGAGGCCTGCTGGGGGGGCCCAGCACAATGGGTACACACGGCGGACCCAAATTAAACCTCGCCATGCCTGGGGGGCTGCGATATGTGAAACTGTCGCCACTTTCGAGGCCTGCTGGGGGGCCCAGCACAGTGACGCCACGGGCGGATTCAAATTAGACCTCGCCATCCCTGGGGGGCTGCGATCTGTGAAACTGTCGCCACTTTCGAGGCCTGCTGGGGGGCCCAGCACAGTGACGCCACGTGCGGACCCAAATTAGACATCGCCGTCCCTGGGGGGCTGCGATCCGTGAAACTGTCGCCACTTTCGAGGCCTGCTGGGGGGCACAGCACAGGCCAGGCACGCCACGGGCGGATTCAAATTAGACCTCGCCATCCCTGGGGGGGCTGCGATCTGTGAATCTGTCGCCACTTCCGAGGCCTGCTGGGGGGCCCAGCACAGTGACGCCACGGGCGGATTCAAATTAGACCTCGCCATCCTTGGGGGGCTGCGATCTGTGAAACTGTCGCCACTTTCGAGGCCTGCTGGGGGGCCCAGCACAGTGACGCCACACGCAGATTCAAATTAGACATCGCCATCCCTGGGGGGCTGCGATCTGTGAAACTGTCGCCACTTTCGAGGCCTGCTGGGGGGCCCAGCACAGTGACGCCACGGGCAGATTCAAATTTGACCTCGCCATCCCTGGGGGGCTGCGATCTGTGAAACTGTCGCCACTTTCGAGGCCTGCTGGGGGGCCCAGCACAGTGACGCCACGGGCGGATTCAAATTTGACCTCGCCATCCCTGGGGGGCTGCGATCTGTGAAACTGTCGCCACTTTCGAGGCCTGCTGGGGGGCCCAGCACAGTGACGCCACGGGTGGATTCAAATTAGACCTCGCCGTCCCTGGGGGGCTGCGATCTGTGAAACTGTGGCCACTTTCGAGGCCTGCTGGGGGGCCCAGCACAGTGACGCCACACGCAGATTCAAAATTAGACCTTGCCATCCCTGGGGGGCTGCGATCTGTGAAACTGTCGCCACTTTCGAGGCCTGCTGGGGGGCCCAGCACAGTGACGCCACGCGCGGATTCAAATTAGACCTCGCCATCCCTGGGGGGCTGCGATCTGTGAAACTGTCGCCACTGTCGAGGCCTGCTGGGGGGCCCAGCACAGTGAGGCCACACGCAGACCAAAATTAGACCTCGCCATCCCTGGGGGGCTGCGAGCTGTGAAACTGTCGCCACTTTCGAGGCCTGCTGGAGGGCCCAGCACAGTGACGCGCTACGCGGATCCACAATAGACCTCCGTATCCTTGGGCTGGAGGGGCTGCGGGTTCGGAGCACACGTCACACACACAGTGTCCTGCGAGTCTCCCGAATCTGTCTGCAGACATATGTAACCCTCGCTCCGTCATCGCCCCCTTTATAAAGTGTCCTAAACTATTTGCGCCCCGCGTTTGCGCAGGGGTTGGGTACGTCGCCAGGGTAATTCCCAACCCTCCTTGGTTGGGTATTCGTTTTGAATAGAGCAGTGTGGTCTCCACTTCCTCCTTTCCTCCTGCCTCCCGTCCCGCCTCCCTCTTGCCTCCTCCTGTCTTGCCTGCGGGGGGCTGCGATCTGTGAAACTGTCGCCACTTTCGAGGCCTGCTGGGGGGCCCAGCACAGTGACGCCACGCGCAGATTCAAATTAGACCTCGCCATCCCTGGGGGGGCTGCGATCTGTGAAACTGTCGCCACTTTCGAGGCCTGCTGGGGGGCCCAGCACAGTGACGCCACGGCGGACCCAAATTAGACCTCGCCATCCCTGGGGGGCTGCGATCTGTGAAACTGTCGCCACTTTCGAGGCCTGCTGGGGGGCCCAGCACAGTGACGCCACGGGCGGATTCAAATTAGACCTCGCCATCCCTGGGGGATGCTGCGATCTGTGAAACTGTCGCCACTTTCGAGGCCTGCTGGGGGGCCCAGCACAGTGACGCCACGGGCGGACCCAAATTAGACCTCGCCATCCCTGGGGGGCTGCGATCTGTGAAACTGTCGCCACTTTCGAGGCCTGCTGGGGGGCCCAGCACAGTGACGCCACGCGCGGATTCAAATTAGACCTCGCCATCCCTGGGGGGCTGCGATCTGTGAAACTGTCGCCACTTTCGAGGCCTGCTGGGGGGCCAGCACAGTGACGCCACGGGCGGATTCAAATTAGACCTCGCCATCCCTGGGGGGCTGCGATCTGTGAAACTGTCGCCACTTTCGAGGCCTGCTGGGGGGCCCAGCACAGTCACGCCACGGGCGGATTCAATTTAGACCTCGCCATCCCTGAGGGGCTGCGACCTGGCCCGGCACAGAAACGGAAAGAGCGCTTCAGCAACAGAAACCGAAATTACTCACAGTACCGTTCGTACTGGGAGCCTTGGCGTTGAGAGCTCGTTACGCCACCCCTCGCTCTTGGGAGCCTTGGTGTTTAGAGATTGTTGCGTTGCCGCCCGTTCCTGAGCCTTGGCTGGGCCTTGGGGTCAGGAACTTGTTACGTCACCGCTCTCTGCAGGGAGCCTTGGTCTTATCAGCTTGTTTACGTCACGGTTCGCTCTTGGGAGCCTTGGTGGGAAGAGTTTTTTGCGTTACCGATCGCTCTTAATTTGACGTCTCTGGGCCTTTTTGGGAGTCCTATTGGGGCCCTTTTCGGGCCCTTTTGGAGGCCTCTTGGGAACCCTTGGGGGCCTCTTGGGGCTTCTTGGGGGGCTCTGGGGGCTTCCTGGGGTGGGTGGGGCGGGTTCTGGAGGAAGAGGGGGGCAATTTTCCATAGTAAAGCGGCGGTGGATCACGCTCTCTCCATTCATTGCACCTCGCACATTGCACAGTACAGATTTCACAACTTAGATTCTCCTTTCTGAAAGACTAATAGATTCTACCCCCCCCCGGACTTATCGGTTACCCCGCGCGTGCTGTAAATTACATATGATTCTGACCACATGTCCATCCTAAATATGAATTCATACTATCCCAGCCAAGCCGGGTTCCCCCCCCCTGCGGGTCCCTTGTAAAAAACACTATGCGGTGACATATTTTGTTCTAACATAACACTTTTTCACGAATCCCTTGCAAAAAATGGGACGAAGTGCACACGCGCGCGTCGTCGCGCGCGCATGCCGAAATCCTTCAAAAACCTTCGGTGCCGGAAGGATTTCGCAATCGAGTTTCCAAAAAACATACAAAAACACATTGTTTCGCAACACTGATTTGCTAAAAAAACTTCCGCGCGGGGTCTTGCGAAATCTTAAGAAAACCATAGGTTTTCCAAGATTTTCACAAAATGCTACCAAACGGGCTTCGCGCGCGCGCATGTCGAAATCTGTCGAACGCCCTTGCGCGTGTGCCGTCGCGAGAATCCTCTGCAAAAAATGGGACGAAGTGCAGACGCGCGCGTCGTCGCGGGCGTATGCCGAAATCCTTCAAAAACCATCGGTTTCGGAAGGATTTCAAAATCGTGCGTCCAAAAAACCTACAAGAACCCAAGGTTTCGCAACACGGATTTTCAACAAAAGCGTGCGCGCGCGCTCTTGCGTCGTCGTCGTCGTCGTCGTCCTCCCTCCTCCCTCGTCGTCGTCGTCGTCGTCGTCGCCGTCGTCGTCTTCTGTCTTTCCTCGTCGTCGTTGTCGTCGTCTTGGCGTCGTCGTCGTTTCCGTCGTCGTTGTCGCCGTGGTCGTCCTTCCTCCCTCGTTGTCTTCGTCGGCGTCTCGTCGTTGTCCCTCCTATTTCGTCGCCGTCGTCGTCGTCGTCGTCGTCGTCGTCGTTCTTCACTCCTCCCTCGTCGTTATCCTCCTCCCTCGTCGTCGTCGTCCGTCGTCGGCGTCTCGTCGTCGTCCTTTCATTTCGTCGCCGTCGTCGTCGTCTTCGTCGTCGTTGTCATCGTCGTCGTCTTCCCTCCTCCCTCGTCGTTGTCGTCGTCGGCGTCGCCGTCCTTCCTCCTTCTTCGTCGTTGGCGTCGTCGCCGTCTTCCCTCCTCCATCGTCGTTGTCGTCGTTGTCGCCGTCGTCGTTTTTTCTCCTCCCTCGTCGTCGTCTCCGTTGGCGACGTCGTCGTCGTCTTCGTCGTCGTCGTCGGCGTCGTTGTCGTCGTCGTCGGTGTCGTCGTCGTCGTTGTCGCCGTCGAAAACATTGGAGACGTCGTCGGTGTCGTCGCAGTCGCTGTCGGCGGCGCCGTCGTCGTCAATGTCGCTGTCGTCGTCGGCATCGGTGTCGTGGCCAAGTGCCATGTGGT
>CAUYUJ010016409.1:37500-100000 GCA_963575745.1 Prorocentrum cordatum | reverse complement strand
GCGACCTCTGCGCCGCGCCTAGGCCGCAGCTACATTTTCATCATTTTTTCGCGAAAGCTTCAGAAAAGTGGATGAGCTCCGGATCCGGTTTTTTGTTGACGCTCGTTTTCCCTTGCAAAAAACAATAGAAAATGAAAATTCTTGTTTTTACTTGATCAAATTGCAAGAATCCCTTGCAAAAAATAAGGTAAAGTGGACATTCGTGCGCGCAAGACGAAATCCTTCCAAAACCTTAGGTTTCGTAACGATTTTAACATAAAAACATCAAAAACCCAATGGTTTTCTCAGAAAAAATTGTCAAAATGTCCTTCCGCGCGCTCTTGCGGATTCCTAGGAAACCCACCAGATTTTAAACATTTCTGTTAAAAGGGCCTTTGCGAGGAACCTTTTCAGGTGCTTCGACCTTCTGCAAC
Source organism: Prorocentrum cordatum (assembly GCA_963575745.1). Lineage (NCBI taxonomy): Eukaryota > Dinophyceae > Prorocentrales > Prorocentraceae > Prorocentrum > Prorocentrum cordatum. Next base: position 99,587 of record CAUYUJ010016409.1, on the reverse strand, counting down.
AACGGTTGCGAGCCTACGAGGGCCACCATCCCTTGCAAAAAATGACACGAAGTGCACATGCGCGCGGCCGCCGCGCGCGCGTGCCGAAATCCTGCCAAACATAATGTGATTTCAATAATTTCAAGATGCGATGTTCCGAAAACATATGCAAACGCAAGACTTTCTCATCCGAAAAATATCAAAATCCACCCGCGGGCTCTTCATGAATCTTTAAAACCCAAGATGGCCCCAAGAGGCGCTCAAGATGGCCCCAAGAGGCGCCCATGAGGCCGCAAGAGGCGCCCAAGATGGTCCCAAGAGGCCCCAAGAGGACTCCAAGAGGCCCCCAAGAGGTTCCAAAGAGGCTCCAAGTTGGCTCCAAGAGGCCCCCAAGATGGCCCCAGGAGGCGTCCAAGCGGCTCCAAGAGTCCTCCGGGAGGATCCAATAAGCCCCCAAGAGGCCCCAACATGCTTTCAAGAAGCCCCCCAAAGCCTCTCAAGAGGACCCCATGCGGCGCCAGGAGGCTTCCCCCCTTCCCCAAGAGGACCCCCAGCGGCCCCAGGAGGCTTCCCCCCTTCCTCTCACGCTCATATCCGTAGCCATCTCGGATCAAGGTATCGCCTGTGTTCTTGGATCATGGCTTTGACGGCGAAAGACCTTCACGAGCAGTATGGCCCTGAGCTGTCGCGGCCTCCCTTGGCCGACTGCGAGAGTGCGTATTATTTGCATCAGGCGCTCCGGGCAAAGGGTATCAATGCTAGTCACCAGGCGTGCAAGACTTGGTGGGCCAAGTATCGGGTTGTGACTGGCACGGTCAGTATTTCTAGCGCCAAGGAGCTGGAGGAGCAGCACGGCTCTGCCATCCGCCACCTGGGCATTGAGTATAATACCGCTTTCAAATTATGCCGGGCGCTCCGACAGTTGGATCCACCACTGTATGTGCCAGATAGGGTCGCAACGGCGTGGCTACTGCAGTATTCATCCAAAGACACGCTTGTCCAAGTGCAGAACGCTGGCCACTTGGAGACCTGGTATGGAGAACGTATTCGCAAAGACATGCCCGAGGGGACCACTGACGGGGCCGTCTTGAAGCAGTGGCTCCTGGGACATTTATCTGTATCTGCTAACGCCAGGGTATGCCAGAAGTGGCTCAGCACGGAGTGGGGCGCCAAGGGGGCATTGAACACTGCCCAAGCTGTGGAGGAATGTATGGGCGAGCGTCTTCGACTCAATCAGTATCGGGAGAGCTTCGCCGACGAACTATCTTGGCACTGCGTACCATCTATTGGCCAACCTATCAGTCAGTATCATCTATTGGCCATCTACTATCTCTTGCGTACCATCAGTATCGGGAGAGCTTCGCCGACGACTATCCGCCAAAAATGTGACCAACTATCTTGGCACTGCGTACCATCTCACGTGTACCGTGCACCACATCATATGTAACAGATGTGATCAACCTCTGTGGGTGTGTACCCCACGCCAGTGTAGTAGCCAGGGTCGTCCGCACGCCACGAAGTGAAGTGTCCCAACGTCATAGGGCGGGAAGCTGGGTGTGGGTGGTCTCGAAGAGTCGTGTGGATATTTGGTAGAGCTTGAACGGCCCCCCCACGAAGTGGGGGTATTGGCTGGTGTCGCAAGAAAACCCTGGCACTGGGGAGAACACTGAGCGTTCGGGTAAAATGATTGTTGTTGTGGTTGTTGTTGTTGTTGTTGTTGTTGTTGTTGTTGTTGTTGTTGTTGTTGTTGTTGTTGTTGTTGTCGGTTAAGTAGTAAACAGTTATTATTGTTGGACCCCTTAAAGGCGCCCTGGCGCTCTCGCCGAGGCGCCGGCTACATTTTCATTGAAAATGAGGCTCACGCTCGAGCGGTTTGGGGGACCGCCAAAACCAGTCCCCAACAACAACAACGCTCCCGCTCGAGACTTTCTTCGTTTTTACTCAAGGCTGGTGTTCTTGCTCGCCGCCGAAAGCCGCCGTCCTGACAAAACCAGCGCTCCCGCTCGAGACTTCCTCCCGTTTTACCTTAGACTGGCGCGCTAGTCTTTCTCTCATCGGCGCCGCCCCCAGCAAAAACAACGCTCTCGCTCGAGGCTTCCTTCCTTTTTTACTCAAGGCGGTGCTCCTCCTCGCCGCCGAAAGCCGCCGCCCCGACAAAAACAGTGCTCCCGCCCCAGACTTTCTTCCGTTTTACGCTGGGCTGGTGCCTTACGTATTCTCTTTTGAATTGGCGCCGCTCCCAGCAAGACCAACGCTCCCGCTCGAGATTTCATCGTTTTCCTCGGGACGGTGCTGTTCCTCGCCGCCGACAGCCCCCGTCCCGACAAAACCATGGCTCCCGCTCGATGCTTCCTCCTTTCTTACTCAAGGCGGTGTTCCTCCTCGCCGCCGAAAGCCGCCGTTCCAACAAAACCAGCACTCCCGCTCGAGACTTCGATTTGTTTTACGCTGGACTAGCGCCCTACTCTCTTCAGCATTGGCGCCGCTCCCAGCAACAACAGCAGCCCTGCCCGAGATTTCTTCCCTTTCTATTCAGGGCCAGGTCCTTGCCTCACCGCCGACAGCCCCCATCCCCACCAAGGCAATCTTGTCGTTCGATACTTCCTTGTGCTTTACCCTTCGCTGGGGTTCCACTGGCAGTCTCGCATCGGCGCAGCCAGGCGCGGGCATGTGTTTTCGAGGCGGGATATGTTGAATTTCCTCGGAGGAGGTGTTTGCAAGACCTCATTGAGCGGGATATCTGGGAATGGGAATAACGGACCCCTCTATAGAACAAGATACCCCATGACGTGGATGGTTATCATGATGGTCGCATGCTTCGTGTGGAAACATCGCGCATGAGGGTAAACTGATGATTGCTGTTATTGTTGAACTCTCATTTCTGAAGAATAATGATTGTTGATCCCCCCCACCGGTGCACACAATTTTTTCTCAGTCAAAATGCGCCCCTCGACGCTCGCACCCTGTTTTTTGACAGGGAAAGTCTTGATCCTCAAACTGCATTGTTGCCCCCCCGGATTACAACAACAACGGCTCCCGCGCGAGACTTCCTCACAATTTACTCATGACCCCCGCTCCCGCCTGAGACTTCCTCACAATTTACTCAGAATCGGCGCTCCCGCTTGAGACCTCTTCGCAATTTACTCAGGACCCCCGCTCCCGCCTGAGACTTCTGCACAATTTACTCAAGGAACGGCGCTCCCGCTTGGGACCTCCCGCGCAACTGAGCTACGTTGAACTCTCATAACGGCGCTCGCGCGCTGAGCAGCATCGCCAGTGCATGCTGCTGAGGCTTACCTTTTCCGCACAAGCAGATCCTGGCGCTGTAGTAGTGGCGCTCCGTTATTGTACATAGCTGATCACATTCCCGCGCGCGCGAATCCCAGCGGCTCCGACTTCACCTCCAGCGGGGCCGCTGGGCAACAACACTGTCCACTGCCGTATTTCGCTTTCCTGCACGCAGTGGCCCCAGCGTTATGGCTAATGAAATGGGGTCTCAGTGTGGATTGCCGCTGATATCTGCTTGCGACAAGTAAAATGGGGTCTCACCGACAAGTGCCAGAGCTCGCTGCCTCTGATTGCGGGTTCGCCTCCCGCGCTTCTCCAATTACACGTGGCCGGGAAGAAATATACACCCCCAAGAGGGGTACGATCGAAGACGAAGAGGGCGGGTATCCAGGTTTTGGGATACGCAGTGAATGACACGCGGGCAGATAGGAGCGAGCAGTCTTATAACGATTGTTGTTGTTGTTGAACTCTCATTTTTGAAAAACAAATAATCATTGTTGATCCCCCCCCACCGGTGCACATTTTTTTTTTTTTTTTTTTTTTTGAAGGAGGTGCCACCCCCGGGGCTCGCATTTTTTTTTTTTTTTTTTTTTTTTTTTTTCCTCAAGGAAGGTCTTCCTGCTCAAATTGTGCCCCTGCCCCCGGGCTTCAACAACAACGGCTCCCGCTTGAGACTTCCTCGATTTTTATTCAGGACCCCCGCTCCCGCCTGAGACTTCCGCGCAATTTACTCAGGAGAGGCGCTCCCGTCTTAGACTGACCCCCGCTCCCGCCTTAGACTTCCGTGCAATTTACGTGGGAACGGCGCTCCCGCCTGAGTCTTCTTCGAATTTTACTCAGGACCCCCGCTCCTGCCTCACATTTCCGCGCAATTGACTCAGGAACGGCGCTCCCGCCTGAGACGCCCTCGCAATTTAGTGAGGACCCCCGCTCCCGCCTGAGACTTCCGTGCAATTTGCTCAGGAACGGCGTTCCCGCTTGAGACTTCCTCGCGACTTAGTCAGGGCCCCCGCTTCCGCCCGAGATTTCCTCACAATGTACTCAGGACTGCGCTCTCGCGTGCGACGTCCTCACACATTATTCTGGAATTGCGTCTCGGCGCTCAGGAACCATGCGCGCGCCATGGACGCCTTCACAACGTGGTATCTTCCCTCTTCCTTCGTCCTTCCCCCTCCCTTTCCTCCCACTCTCCTTGTTCTTCCCCTCCTCCTCTTGCAGGGCCCGCGCCAATTCCAATGGCGGGCAGAGAGATGTACGCCCCCGAAGGATTATCCGCCCGTTCCGGTTTGCCCGTACGTCTAAGCCCGCCGGCCCCAGCAAAGAGAAATATTCCCCCCGAAAGGGGTGTGATCGAAGACGAAGAGGGCGGGTATCGAGGGTGTAGGGTATACGTGTTGAATGATTCGCGGGCAAGTAAGAGCGTACAGCCTTAAAATGGTTGTTGTTGTTGTTGTTGTTGTTGTTGTTGTTGTTGTTGTTGTTGTTGTCGTTGTTGTTGTTCTTCTTCTTTCTTTCCTGAAGAATAATTAGGGTTGATCCCCCCACACCGGCGCATACTGTTTTTCTCGATCAAAGTGTGCCCCTCGACGCTCGCACCCTGTTTGGCGGCGGTGGCTTCGGTGGCGGCGAGCTGCGATGGCGGCGAGCGGCGGCGGCGACGGCGACTGCGGCGGCGGCGATCGGCGGCGGGTGGTTTCGCAAGGACACGCCATGCAGAGCGCGACGCTCACCACTATCGACACCATGGGGTCGCTCGCTCCGATTTTCACCGTCGAGTCGCTCGCGTCCTGGCAAGGCCGTGCGGGGCGTCGCCGCCGCCGCCAACCTGCGTTTACTCGTCCTTTTTCGTCGTCGTCGTCGCCACCGCCGCCGCCGCCACTGCCGCCGCCGCCGCCGTCGTCGTTGTCGTCGTCGTCCCCGTCGTCGTCCTCCTCGTCTTCGTCGTCGTCTTCGTCGTCGTCCCCGTCTTCGTCCTCGTCGCCCGTCTCGTCGCCGTCGTGACGTTGTCCGCGGTCGTCTTTGCGTCGTCGTGGTCGTCGTTGTCGTCGTGGTCGTCGTTGTCGTCGTGGTCGTGGTCGTCGCCGTCGCCGTCGTCATCGTCGTCGTCGTCGTCGTTGTCGTCGTCGTCGTGATCGTCGTCGTTGTCGTCGCCATCCTCGTCGCCACCGCAGCCGTCGCTGTCGCCGTCGCCGTCGTCGTCGTCGTCGTCGTCGTTGTCGTCGTCGTCGTCGTCGTCGTCGTCGTCGTCGTTGTCGTCTTCGTCGTCGTCGTCGTCGGTCCTCGTCGTCGTCGGTCGTTGTCGTCATCGTCGTCGTCGTCGTCGTCGTCGTCGTCGTGGTCGTCGTGGTCGTCGTCGTCGATCGTCGTGGTCGTGGTCGTGGTCGTGGTCGTGGTCGTCGTCGTCGTCGTCGTCGTCGTCGACGGTCGTCGCAGACGCGTCGTGGTCGTCGTTGCGAGCCCGCGCATTGCGACGCTGCGCTCAGGGCCTGTTCCGAGTCCTGGCATTTGCTACCCGTCTGCGCCCGGCCGCGTGGGGGCACGCCAGACGGTCGCAGCATGTGAGCAGGTGCCAGCCAGCCCTCCAAGGATTCGTGTCGATCCGATCGATCCAAGCCGATGTCGATTCCAGCCAGCCCGATCCGATTCGATTTCGGATCATCCGATGATCCAGTGCGGCCCGATGCTTGCACGGCGCTGCTGTGTATCCTGTCGCAGCCGATCGAGTCGACTTCGATTCCGTGCGGACGTAGCCCGACTTGATGTGCATTTCGAGTCGCTCCAGTTTTCCGATTCGATGCTGACTGATCCTGTCCTGCCCCCTCATGCTCCTGGCCTCCTACTTGATGCCTGAGAAGATGGGGTCGGGGCTTCGCACCGCACCGCCGATGCGTCGTCGATGTGGCGCGATTCAGAGCTTGACATTCTTCTTTCCGACGTTATGTATCGGCCATGCATCGGCGATGTGCTGCAATCCTCCGACCCCATTTGCGCTGGACTTATATTGGGGGCCCCCGCGCATCAACTGATGAACGCACGCTAAGTCTCTTCGGTGACTGTCGACAAACATTTTGAATATCAGCTCGTGTTCGAAATCACAACAACAGATACGCACCCTTTTGCGTGGCTCAGGGGCCTCTCGATCATAAACAGCAATAGTCATGGAGCATACAAGAATGCACACTTCTTCACGATCAACATCAGTGCTAAACAACATGTGCAGAGACATAGCAGGAACAATGATAACTATCAATAGGATTGGATTCGCATTGACATGGGCGGAAAATGAGTTAGCACAGATATCTCACACAACATAGGTCGCCACAAAACTACAATCGAGGGCTCCCACGACTCTTCGTCCGGGAACTTAGCTAAGCAAAACGAGACATCTCACGGGAACAGCGAACGTCCAGGACAGACGAAACGAAAGTGACAACAAACTCTCGGCAGCCACGGAGACTTCCCCTGGCACAAACCTGCACAGCACGAATGTCTACGAAGTCGGCAACGGCCCCAGCGCTGCTCGAAACATTATTGTCATTTCAATTTTACAGCACAGGGCGTCTCCGCCGCGCAGCTTGCAGGCGTCGTGGGCCACTGATCCTGCTTGCGCTGCGCATGCTGGCGCAGCCCACTGTTCCTGTGGCACTTCTCGCCACGAGCGGGGCAGATGCACACCGTACATGCAGCCGTCGATGGCGTGGTGGTGGTCGGTCTCTCCGAGCTGCGTGCCTCCCGTTCGTCGGGCTGGGCGTTCCTCTTGTCATCGTCCCTCTCGCTGGCTCCACCGCGCAGCGTCGGTACAGTGTCCATGGGGTCGTTCCTCTTCTGCTGCTGGCCCGTCCACAGGCCAATCTTCACTCCCAGGCAGACTCCAACCACCACTCCGAGTAGCAGAACTCCTAGCGCTGCCAGCGCTAAGATCACCGTCAGGTCGTACTCGCTCTCCAAGTCCAGCGTGTCAACGGACATGTTCAGGGTCGTGCTCACGATGCCCTGTGTACTCGTAGGCGCCCCTGATGCGATCGCTGCCGCCAGCTTGCGGCCGCTGGCGCCAGAACTGCCTCTGCGCTTCTGCTTCGGTTGCTCCGTTGTCTCGGTGTTCGCGAAGTTGTCGCCAGCCTGCTCCAGCTCACGCTCTCGCTGCTCCACCTGTCGTTGAGTTTCTTGCCCGCCACGATGTTCGGATCATACTTCAGCGCGTGCACCCCGCGTCTGAGGATGTCTGCCAGCGTCTGGCGGCTGCTGAGCTTGGGGAGCCCGTCGGCCAGCTGCTGCTGCGTGCTGACCCACTCCCAGACCGCGTCGATCTGCAGCATCTGCCCGTTCACGATCTTGACCTCGCTGGCGGCGCGCTTCTCGGACCCCCCCCAGACCAGCCGTCGCACTCCGCGAGGCGTCGTGCAGGTAGTTGGGCGTCCGTGATAAATGGCGACCGAGCTAGTTGTGTCGTCGCGTCCTCCGCTGTCAGGCCGGGCCGCAGGCTGAGCATCACGCACATCTTCACCCACCCGAGCGCGTCCACGCCCAGCGCGGCTGCCCGGGTCTCCGCGGACAGCGACTTCCTGCAAAGCCGCCGCAGCTTTTTCGGAGCCCACTCCGTGACCACGATATGCGCAGATTGTTCCCCACGCCCAGCTCCTCGGCGGGTCCGATGAAGACATGGCAGCCCCCCTGAGAGCTCCCGTCTGGGTTGCTGGTCCAGCTTGCATCCGAGTAAGCTCCCGCGCGTGGCGAGCTCCACGGCTTGTCGAATCCGAAATAGACGCCGACGCCGGCGTTGGACTTCACAGGTCCTTGTTCGCGCCCAGCACGTCCTGCACGGTAGCGTTGCCAGTGGCGGCTGCACGGAACGAGGGTACCCGCTGCGATGATCACGCCTTTGGCTGCTGGCCACTGCAACTGGCCATTGAGCGTCCTGATGTTGGCGAGCTCCTTCGCCGACAACGGACTGGTCGGGTCAGCGCGCCTGGCCTTCTCGATGGTGATCGGCTTGACCGTGTGTAAGTTCTTGTCAATCTTCAGCGTGGTCGCGTAGGTGTTGATGTTCTGTTCTAGCTCGGCGCCGGTGAAGGTGAGGAGTCCCACTTGCCGAAATTGAACTTCTGGTTGAGTGTCACCAGCATCGCCTGAAAAACTCTCTGCGTCGTCCGTGGGCGAGTGGAGATCATCCTCCGTGTTAACGTCCTCTCCCCACTCGAGGAAGCCGTCCACGTGCTTGCCCATCAGGCCGTCCACCACGTAGTTCTGGTCGTCGATCACGCAGACGTCAACCGGATCTTCGCTAGGCTTCGCGGCCCCCAAGCTGATCAGCAAGCAGTCTTCGATCCAGAGATTCTTGAACTCGATCTATCTCTCTCGTGACTTCTTCGTCGGAGCGGTAGTGCCAGAGCTTGGGCGACCTTGGGTCCCCAAAGCACGGCTTGATTTTCTTCACTAGCTGCCCGGGCTGCAATCCGATTTGGTTCGATAGCATCTCCGTCGTCTCCGTGGTCATCGGGAGCTGACATCGTCAGCCCTGGGAGCTGACATCGCCAGCCTGCAGGAACGCGGATTTCACATCGGTGGTGAGCAGCTTCCACTTCCGTGCGGCAGCCCAGGGCATGATGGTGTGACGGCCGAGGCGACTCAGCGTAGGCGCCTCTTTGTCAAGCTGACCCTGGACGACGTCGCGATGCTTGAATTCCTGGAACTGCACTTGCGCGTTGGCCACTTGTTTGCCGTCCTTCATCTTCCACTTCAGCAGGTCGCTCATCGGGCAGCACGCCGCTGGGTCTACCTCCTCCCTCGTTGATCGGCTCCCACCCCTGGTTGCGGTCGAAGACCTCCTGGGCCTCCCCGTTCGCCTCGTTGAACTGCTGCTTCTCTTCGGCTGCGCGCCTGGCCTCCACGATGCTGGGGGCCTTCCGCTCGTGCCTGAGCATGCAGACTCTCTCCTCCCGACTCCTCGAGAAGAGGCAGGTGGTCGCCAACGGCGTCGCCAGTGGACGCCCAGGCCTCGTCGTCCATGGCGTTCGGCTTCTTCCAGGTCGGCCTGGGCTTCCGGCTCGGCAGGCCGCCGAGGGTGTCGTTCGCCCCCGCGCTTCGCTTGGCTTGGCTGCTCGACATCCGGGCCCCGGCCTGGCTCTCGGCGGCAGGCGCGCGTTTGCGCTGGCGCTGCCGCCGGCTTGCGGTGGACTCCGCAGCGGGGCTCTCCTCCTGGGAGTCGTGCACACATGAGGAGGGGAAAAAACACACAGACACAATTAATCGTCGATTCCTGAGAACATTATGGGAACATATGGGAAGTGGGGGTGAGGACAAAACCCCAGGAAAAATTATAAAATATGGGGAATCCTGGTATTTGTGTCTATTTGCTTGTGTGTCCCAGGGCCCCTTCAACAAAGCTGTCTGAAGGTGGCCGCTGCGCCTCCAAGGGCGCCCTCGCCAGTGGGTGCGCGGCAGCAGACTCCGCGTCCGCCTCCGTGGGCGCTGGCTCGTCTGCCGAAGCCGCGGCAGCGGCGGTGCCCGTGCCGTCGACGACGGCGTGGCACCTGGGGTGGTGGCCCTGTGCCTCCAGATCCTCGGAGTGGAGGGTGCCCCTCGTCTGCTGGAGCGCTCTCCGCAGCTTCTCCATGGTGCCGAGCGGGTGGGCCGCTGCTCCGCCTCGGGCCTCACGCTCCCTCGTCTCGCTCCCGAGCTCCGGCCTCGGCTGCCCCAGGCTGCATCGGCAGATCGTGCGCCCGTGCGTGACCCAGACCACCGCGGCGTGTGCCACCTCGTCCTCGTTGGTCTTGAACTCCACCGCCGCGACGAGCGCGGGTCCATGCCAGTGGCACTTCTCCAGACCCTCGTCCTTCTCGGGCCTCCAGGCGTGGACCCCCCGATCTCGTAGTCCCTACGAGCTGGTCGGCTGCGTGCCAAGAGGGCGGTGCGCACGGCACGGGAGCAGCTCGCCTCGATGAAGGCGGTGCCCGCTGCCACTCGCGGGGCCATCAGTTCGTGCGCCTCGTTCTCAGCGCCGCTCGTCGCGGACTGCTCCGCCAGGCCGAAGCCCTCGTCGCACAGCGTGCCTGGGACACCAGATTGGGGCGAGAGCCCGTGCACGCTCCTCGGGGCGTTCCGCTGGCTGGCGGTCATCCCGAGGGCGGTCTTGAGCGAGTCGTCAGGGAGCTGCATGTGGTACTTGGCTGCCTGCTCTTGGCGATCAGTGCGATTGCGCTCCATCAGTGCTACATAGCTTGTAGCCGCCGCTCCATCAGTGCGAACTGTTGCGGTCGCTCATCCACTTGTGCATCTTCGCCGAAGTGTGGGATCCGCCAGCGTCCATGCGCATGGTGTCGGGCTTGCCGGCCCAACTGTTCTAGAGCTTCTGCCACAGCTTGGTCTCGCCCCTGTAGGTCCCCTTCTTGATTGGATAGTCCACCTCGAAACGCGTGAGCTCGTCCATGGTGGCCAGGATCTTTCGCTCCCTGGTCTTCCACGTCGCTAAGTGCACGTCGGTGCAGACGACTTCGTTGAAACGCTTGACCCTCGGTAGCAAAGCTACAGGGTCTGGCTTGAATAAGGAACACTTACTTTTCAAAACAGGGGCTCAGTCGTTCCTTTGGTTTGCATGCGTTCCGCTACCCTGTTGGCGGCAAGCCCCCTTGGTGTTCCTTCGGGCTTCCTGGACTTACTTGGAACAAAAAAGGGGATTCGGTCCTTATTCATCGTTCCTTAGGTCAGGCCGAATACTGTACTCGAACGGACCGAGGCCACTGGCGCTTCACGCGCATCTCGCACTGGCAGACGCGAGCGCACGGGATCCATTCCGCTGGGGCCTTGGCAGCGTGCTGCACGGCGGTCGCCAGCGCAGGGCTGGACGGATGGCCCAGGCTGATGCGTGCGCGCGCTTGACGGCACGCACGGTGGAGACACTGCACCTCTTCGCGAGCTCCCGCAAGGTGTCGGTGTAGTCCTCCTTGTTCGGAAACTGGAGCATATACATTACCAGTGGCGGGCTGTTTTTCAATTCCAGGACTTTTTCGAGGGTCGGGGACGACGTCGGGGTGGTGTGGTGTATGCTCTTTCCCCGTTTTCCCAGGGAAACGACGACAAATGTATACACCAGGATCCCGTATACTCTTGGGCCCCTCTTGGGCCCCTCTTGGGGCCCTCTTGGGCCATCATGGAGCCATCTTGAGGCGTCAGAAGCCCATCAGAAGCGAAACGGCGAGAAGGCCAACAACATTGATTTTCTTCAGGTATTTGAAGGGTTTTGGCTTCTCGGGGGCCTCCTTGGGAGGCTCCTTGGCCACATGAAGCCGTCTTAGGGCGGTCTTGGGGCCTCCTTGGAGGCATGGTGTGAGCTGTTTTTAACCATGTTGTGCTATCTTGAACCATCTTAGAGGTCATCTTGGGCTCGCTGAGGCCCTTTTGGAGTCATCTTAGGCCATCTCGGGCGCTCCAACGCGTCGCGGAACCGCCCGTCCAGGCCCGGGGGAGGGGGTAGGGGGAGGGGTCAAGACACCCTTACCGCCCGCAAGCCGTCTCGCTCACTCCCACCCGCCCTCCCAACGCATAAGTAGCACCCGAGCCTCGGCATGTTCAGCGGCCGTCTTTGGATGGAGAGCTACTGGGAACCAACGCCGACCCGATGTGCGCGACGCTGGGGCCCAAGCGTGCCAGGCACGCCTGGTGCGCCAGATGGGCTACGTGCTCCGCGTGCGCCAAGTGTGCCGCATGCTCCAGCCGCGCCAGGCGTGCCATGTTCGGGGCACGCGCAGCGCGTGCCAGGTGCGCCTGCGCACGTGACAGCGCGCATCGGGATACATGTCGGCCCCCGCCATCCGTGTCGAAAGCCAATGCGCAATCGCGACGGTTGGCCATCATGGTGTCTGGTGGGCCTGCGCACACTAGGCCATATACCAGCACCCCCGCCGCCCATGTCAAAAACAATTTGACAGTGATCGCGGGGTGCCCGCGCATGATCCAGATTCGGCCGCGAAGTGCATTTTGCATTAGCTTTTGTCATGGATGGTGGCCCTGCGCACACGGCAGCTAACCAGGAACCATGCCCCTCCACCATCCTTGTCAAAAAATAATCAAAGTACACATGGGGCAAAATCTTGGGTCATGTTCGTGGGCCCCGCGAGCAATTTGTATTGTTTTTTTGACAGGGACGGCGGCCCTGCGCACAGCAGGCAATATGCTGGACCCCCCGCCGTCCCTGACAAAAACGGACATGACCCAAGATTTTGCCCCGACTTGTATTTTGCATTGTTTTTTGACAGGGATGGTGGGGGGTGGGGTGGGTGGGTGGGTGGGTGGGTGGGTGGGTGGGTGGGTGGGTGGGTGGGTGGGTGGGTGGGTGGGTATGTGTGTGGTGTGTGTGTGTGTGTGTGTGTGGTGTGTGTATGTGTGTGTGTGTGGTGTGTGTGTGTGTGTGTGTGTGTGTGTGTTGTTGTTGTTGTTGTTGTTGTTGGTGGTGGTGGTGGTGGTGGTGGTGGTGGTGGTGGTGGTGGTGGTGGTGGTGGTGGTGGTGGTGGTGGGGTGGTGTGTGTGTGTGTTTGTTATTGTGTGGTTGTTTGTTTGTGTGTGTGTGTGCGTTTTGTTGCGGTTCTGCTCTCCTCTCTCCTGCTTGCTTGCTGTTCTGCTGCTGTTAGTTGGTCCTTTCAACGGCCTTTCGGCACATTTGAGGCGTGCATGCTCACCATCATCCAGTATCTCACTGGATTGATCGGTTTCTTCCACGGTGTGTCACCGTTATCGGACTAAGCTTCGATTTTGCGGCTGCATGTGCAAGCACCATCAGTTGGTGTTAATTGAGATGTCGTGCCCCGTTATCTTTCGCCGCGCCGGAGTTGGCTCTTGCGCCGAGCGAGGGGAAAAGTGTGTGTGTGTGTGTGTGTGTGTGTGTGTGTGTGTGTGTATGTGTGTGTGTGGGGGGGGGGGGGGTGGGGGGGTGGGGGGGGGGAGGGGGGGGCTGGCATGGTTTCGGGTTGGCGCCCGGTCGCTTGGGGGAGGGGCGTTTCTTAATAGGGGACAGTGAGGGGAAGAAGGGGGTTGGAGTTGGAAGCTCCCTAAACCACCTCCGCCCAAAGGGCTGGCGGGGCCATGGCGGACTTGCGAGGACTCGAGTTACGAGGGCGCAAGCGCTCAATGTTTCAATCCCATGAGGAATTTACCTGTATGAGCTTAAACTTGTTTCGTATCCTTGGAGAGGGTCTCTCTCTCTCTGTCTCTCTCTCTCTCTCTATATACACTTCCGTGATCATGTTGGTTCAGGGGCACCCTCTGAGTTTCTGTCTTGCAATCGCCCTTGCAAACACCATTGCTCGTTGCCGTTGCCGATGTTGGCGTGTCAGTGGTAGCGGAGCCTGCGGTCTTCCGCGGGCTCGGCTGCTGGCGCGGCCACATGTCCTCGCACAGCAGCCAGGGCAGCCGACGAGGAAACAGTGGTGTGTGGAGGCCGGTAGGTGCAAGATCGGAGACAGGGGAGATGTCCGCTAGCCTCGAGGGCGGAGAGGAGGCTGACACTTTCTCGGAGAAGGAGTTGGCCGTAATAGCGAAGATGATCTCAGAGAGCAGCAGTCGCCAGTTCCAGGAGCTGAAGGACCTGCTGCAGGAGACAGCGAGCGGGCGCAAGTCCGGAGCCTCCGGCTCGGCGGCGGCGCCAGAGGCAGAGGGTGCGGGCCGGCAAGCTCGCGACGACCCGTGGGCAGAACAGGACCCATGGGGCGGCCGGCAGGAGTCGAACGGGCGGACACCAGCAGGACAGTGGGAACGCAGTACCTCGTGGGGAGATACGCGCGTGCCCTGGTGGCAGAGCTCGGACGACAAGAGCCATGGCTACGAGGAGACGAAGAGGATCGACGAGGACGACAGCAAGAGGTGGTCCTCGAGGGGCCAAGACTGGGGTTCGTCCAGTTGGTCCCGGCAGGATCGACCGTGGTCCAAGCCCGATTATTCAGATCCAGATCCTTGGATGGGATGGGCCGACTTTCGTATCTGGCGCCGAAAGATAAAACGATGGTTGGCGTCCACCGACGTGCTGCCGACCAAGCGGTCAGACAAACTGTTGAAGGTGCTGGACCTTGAGCTGCAGTGCAAGATGGAAGACATCAGTGACGAGGTCTTGCTTTCGGATGTCGGCCCAGAGGTAATTCTGAAAAGTCTTGACGTGATGAGTGGTCAGAGAGTTGAAGATGAGGATCGTCGAGCAGCGAGAGAATGTCTCTTCGGCTACCAGCGCAAGGCCGGAGAGGCGCTCTCCATGTACGCGGCACGCATGGAGCAGCAGTTCGACTTTCTTCGAGCGCAGGGGCTTCCCCTCCCGGACAAGTGGGTGCACCTCTTCATGGAGGAAGGGGTGAACCTCGATGACAGCGGCAGGCAGATGTTGCGAGCCTTCACGCGCGGCTCTGGCAAGTATGAAGATATCAGGAACGCTATCCGAGAACTCGACTTGTCCAAGGCGGAGTCGCTCTCGGCGCCAGGCAGAGTTACTCGCACGTTCCTGGGAGAAGGAGGCGAGGAGAGCTGGACCACGTATTTCGAGGATCAAGACGTCGAGTCGGAGATCTCAGTGGGCACGGATATGGAGAACGAGATACTACTATGCATCGACTCGGCGGACATAGATGAGGATCAGGCTCCACTCGTTCTGGCCGAGCTGCGACAGGAACGAAAGAATACATGGAAGGAGAAGAAGATGATGAAAAGACAAAAAAAAGTGGATCGGAAATTCTACCCGCCTCCGCCTCATCCCGCTGGAGGTCCTCGTCCGGAACGGCGGGGGGTTGGAGGAGGAGACCAGCGCTTCGGCGGCAGCGCCGGCAGCAGCGGCCAGCCCCGCCCCAGGCGCGACCGCCTCAGTATCGAACAATTGATGAAGGCCACCAAATGCAAGAAGTGCCGCAAGAAAGGGCACTGGTCTAGGGGGTGCCCAGAGAACAAGCAGTCGTCCGTGAATGGGTTCGTGTTCATGAATGAGGCGTCCGCCTAGGGTTCCGGGCTGGTGCTGGCTACGCTCAGCGACGTGGTCCGCCGCTGCGAAGAGGCCCTCCGCAGCAACCCCGGGGCCGAGCCGTTCCAGGGAGATGTCTTCATGACCGCCGAGGGCGGCAATATCATCGTGGACACCGCAGCGGCACAGGGTCTCATAGGCCCGAAGTCGTTGGCCCAGCTGGAAAAGAAGTTGAGTGAGTTAGGCTATCAGGTTGAGCGAGTGACAAGCCGTAACGCTTTTGCGAGAGGAGTTGGAGGGCGCATCCCAGTCCTCCCTGGCACCCTGATCCCTCTGGGCCTGGAGGGCCATGGAGGAGTGATGCAGGTAGATCTTGTAGGCCAGGAGCCCCCAGCACTCATGCCAGTGGGTATGCAAGAGATGTTGGGGGCAGTCATCGACCTGCCCCAGGGTCGAGTTCAATTCGCCCACCTCGGTCGAGACGCCTCTCGAGAAGCTTCCCAGCGGTCACCGAGTAGTGAACATAGATCGTCTGGGACCCCCCGAGGACTTTGAGGTGCCACCCGCCGTTGCAGCTAAGTATAACTTGAAGCAGGGAGCGTTTCGCCTGTCTCCCGAGGACAAGCTTCGACCCGGTGCGATCGATGGTGCGAGGGGGCCGAGCGATAGCTGCGATGGACAGGCCAGGAGGTTTGGGGGGTGTACGAGGAACGACGGAAAGCCAAAAGTTTCGACTGCCAAGCCGACATCGACGCCTCCGAGAGCCAGTGCGTACGTTGCGACCGTGCAGTGGTCAGTCGCGTGGCGACGCGCGAGGAGCTGACGGGGATCAATCTCTTGCGAATGATCGCTCAGGGTCGTCTCTTCCACAGGACTGGCCCAGGAAGATGAGGGTCATCACCTCCGCCCAGATGGCCTGTCGGCGCCCTCTAGATCGGGGGATCCTGCTGGGCAACGGCTCGGCGAAGTGGCACAAGTGCGGCGTGTGCGCTTTGAGGCTGAGCTACGAGTCCATCCCGCTGGTGAAGGGAGAGACCAAGGTGCGCCCGCCCAGCCCCCCCGCGATGCGTCCGAGTGCCCGCCAGGCCGTCGGCTCAGCAAAGGGGGTCCTCGAGTCCAGCGAGGTGAGACCGAAGGAGAACATGGGGGAGCCGTTTATGCCACCGACGACGCGCGGTTACCGCCTGGGGCCTCCCTTGAAGAAGTACGATCACATGGAAGTGGGCGACCTTCCCAAGAGGCGCGGGCGCCGGTGCCTGGGCCGGGAGGAGGGGGGGCAGAAGAAGGTGCAGCAGAGCATGCTAGAGACGCAGGAGAAGATCTTGGCGATGATCGGGCAGGTCCAGGGCCAGGTGGCGAGCCAGAGCGAGACCACTGTGAATCAGGGGAAGGCCATCGAATGCCTCCAGGCCCACGCCCAGAATCAGTGGAACGCCATCGTCTCAGGAGCTACGCCGACGGCAGCGGCTGCAGGGGCCCAGGGTGCAGCGTCGAGCACGCCGAGCGGCCGGCAGGACGTGTCGCATCTCTCTCTGGCAGACCAGGTGCAGTACGTCAAGATCACTTGCCCGGACGGTTCAGTGACGCTCAATCTACCCTTTCCTGGAGCGACCCAGCAGTGGGTGGAGAAGGGCGAGATCTACTTCGAGACGGAGAACGGGATGCGCTACCTGCTCGGCCCGAATTTCGAGGCAGTGCCGACTCAGCCCCTGACCTGAGCTCAGTCCAGTGCCTGGACCTGGGCAGCTTTGCTCGAGAACTGGGTATAGAGGACCACCAGGCCGACCAGATCCAGAGGATCGTCGCCAGTGAGATGAATGCGGATTTCGATCAATTGTTATGTGCCGCACTGCTCCGACGAGCGAAGTCAGAGAGCCAAGAGAGTGGCCTTGAACGCGACTTGGATCACAAGAGGTCCCGACGGGGCCTTCACGACGTGTGTTGACAGATCGCTCGCCGGAGAGTGGCATTTGGCGATCCATTGCCCGGCATGGCACTCCCTCCTTACGGAGGGTGCTGAATTTAACGACGATTACGAGTCGACCTTTCCTAGGCATCTGGCGAGGGACATTGGGAAATGGATGGGCGGCTTTCGGGGAGACAGACGGCCGACAGGACTAGGATTATCAGGAGAGCAGCAGCTTCCACCTCTCGGAGCTTATCCAGTATGCCCTGAACTGCGAGGCTCAGGGTCAGACGTTCCGCCGGAGCCGTCCCGCGACGTTTCTCCCATCGATGATGCCCGATCTCCGCTTTCTCCCACCCCGACAGCTCATCAGGACCCCCCTTTGTCTTTCCCTGCCAACCTGTCCAATCGGAATGTCAAGAGGAGGAGGAGAGACCTTTTCGATCGAGGTTTCATGGAAGTCTTCTCTCCTTCCAGGCTGGCCCCATCCCTGGAGAAGCAGGGGGTCCGGTCTCAGGGGGGCTTGGATTTAACGACGGGGTGGGATCTCACAATGGCCTCCCAGAGGGCCCAAGTTTTGTCCATGATCCGGGAACGGCGCCCCGAGATGCTGATGGTATGTCCTCCGTGCACCATTTTCAGTGCCATGTACAGACTTTCTCAGAGGCAGATGGACCCTCTCGAGAGAGCGAGAAGGCAGCGTGAGGGACGGGTCCTCTTGACCTTTGCCGTTTCTCTTGCTACCGAGCAGGCTAGGGCTGGGGGAGTTTTTGCTTTTGAACTTCCAGCCAGCGCCTCATCTTGGTCAGAGACCCCGTTGGTCCGACTCGGTCGGGTCCCAGGAGTAGGCTCTGTAGACTTTGACATGTGTTGCTTCAACTTATCAGTCAGAGAAGACGGGCTTCGATGCAAGAAGCGGACTCGCATTATGTCCAACAGCCCAGAGGTCCTACGGAGCCTCGAGAAACACCAGTGTCACGGCGAGCATGAGCATGCTCTCCTAGAGGGCAGTCTGCACACTCGCAGGTCCCAGGTATACAGTCCGGAGTTTGTGAAGCACTTGACCCAAGCCTTTCGGAGAGCTTTGGGGGCCCGAGGGGCCGAGGCGAGGGCGTCAGACATGATAGCCTGGGTCCAGAAGCAGTTAGGGTCACGTTCCTACGGCCGCGATTCCCTGGATTTGGAATCCTGGAACTTTCCTGTTTCGGTTTTGGAGAGTGTCCCAGACGACGTCGAGATGGAAGAGCCGGAGGACCTCGGGGGGCCCATGGACGACGGAGGAGAGGAGGGGGATGCCCGCGCCGGCGAGGTCGACTCCAGCGTGGCCGCTGAGCCTCCGCTCGAAGTGGATGCTAGGGTGAGGGAGTTGATTCAGAAAGTTCACGTTAACTTGGGACATCCCCGCGCTCCCCTCTTCATTTGGATGTTGAGGGCAGCTCATGCCAAAAAGGAAGTCCTCGCCTATGTTAAGTCTGAGTTTGTGTGCCCCGACTGTGCTGCCCATCCCAACCCTGCATCGAGGAGGCAGGTCGCCATGCCACACGCGTTTCAATTCAACCGAGTGGTCGCCGTGGACACCTTCTTCGCGCCTTTCAGCGGCCGCTCGGTTGCTTTCCTTAACTGTGTCGACCATGGCACCAACTATCAGGTGGTTGCTAAATATGAGGGAGGAGCTGCCGAAGCGTGGGCCTGTTTCGTCGCATGTTGGCTTCGGTGCTTTGGCCCCCCCGAGCTTCTGGTCTGCGACGGCGGCCCAGAGTTCCAAGGGGAGTTCTCCAAGGGCTTGGAGCAACATGGAGTGTTTCAACATGTCGTTAGTGCCGAGGCACCGTGGGGGAACGGACGCTGCGAGCGTCATGGGGGCTGGGTAAAAGATCTCATGGTTAAAGGGGCAGAAGAGTCCATGGTTGTGACCGAGAAAGACCTCGAGACTCTGGCGTATGAGGTGGTCTCGGGAAAGAATAACTACCCTCATCGGGGCGGCTTTTCCCCGAATCAGCTCGTCTTTGGCCGCAGCCCCAGAGTGCCCCAGGATATCTTGTCAGACGACGGTGTGAACCAAGTAGGACTTGATGACCTTGCCGAGAGCTCCTGGGACCAAGACACCGCCGCTGCCGATTTCTCGAAATCCATGGCGATCAGAAGGTATGCTCGTTCGCGCCTTTTCGAGTCCTCGAGCAGGAGTCGCCTCCGCGAGGCAGCCACAGCCAACCGGCATCGTGATCGCAAGTATGCTCCAGGTGACTGGGTGTACGTGTGGAGGCGCGCTCCCAGGAACGGAAAAACATGCGGCCTCCAGCGCGACCGCTGGACAGGACCCGGTATGGTAGTGTACCAACATAACAATGCCGCCTGGGTGAGTATGAGGTCCAGACTCTGGAAATGCGCGTCCGAACGACTGTGGCCCGCTACGGGTCCAGAGGCCCGGGGCGCCGACTTTTGAGCGATCCGGGGGTGGCCGAGTTGGTTCAACAAGTCCGGTCAGGATCCCAACGCGCTGGTGTGGATGTGGCCCGGGAGGGGCCGCCGCCACCAGAGGCTTGGGAGGCTCCAGTGGAGCCCAACGTTCGGGATTCCAGCACAAGATTGCCCGCTATGCCGTCTGCCAGGCAACTCCCTCCGACAGCAGTGCCTGGCCATCTCTCCGGCCCGGGCGGCCAGCCAGGCGCGGATCGACAACTTCGTGGCGGCGCGCGCGACGGGCAGTCGCGGCAGGGCGTGGCAGCTCCTTTGGAAGGGGATCGCGTTTCAGAGGGCCCGGGGTCCACTGCTCTTCCGAGGGGCCCCGCGTCCCGAGCTCCCACGTCCAGGGCCCTTTCAGAGGTCTCTGGTGCTACTGCTCCCTCTGAAATCCCAATCTCGCAAGGAGCGACCAGAGTTCTTCCAGAGTCGAGCAGGATTCCTGCGGCCCAGGATGCGAACGATGATGTCTCTCTGATGCCAGTGGGGGGGGGGGGCGGGGCCAGCTCAAAATGCTCGGGAGTCTCAGAGAGCAGTGACTTTGAACGAGCAGCTTGATCTAGTGTCTGCTCGAGCTGCCAGAAGGAGGGTTGAACCTGACCGATCGGTCACCGAGGGCCCCAGGGACCAGAGGCTCGCTCGTTTCAGAGACCGCCTGGATAGGCTTCCCGTTCCCATTGAGCAGGGCTCCAGGCGCGAAGGAAGAGTCCGTGGGGTGGTGGCCGCCTTCGACGGGGCCTCCAGGGAGGCTGTCCGGAATCGGTCCAGGAGTCCAGGATCGGCCCCGGGGTCCGGCGACATGCTTCCTGGAGAACCCATGGAGGACGACTCTGGCCTGTCTCTTCTTTCTCTCTCGTCGCTGGAGCTGGACTCGTATTTCGACTCTGTCAACGAGGGCCTGAGAAGCCAGGGCTGAAGTGGCGACTGGACCACCTATATAGCAGGAGACACCGACATTGAGCTGGTCCTGGGAGAGGAAGGGGAGAATGCGGGTACTCTCACTCTTGCCACCTCTCGAGGAGGGGAGATCTCTCTTAAGAAGCTCTCAGAGAGCGAAGCCCGAGAGTTCGCCCAGTCAGATGCCGCCGAACGGGAGAGCATTTAAGGAACCGGAGCTGTTCGAGTCCATCCTCCGGAGGAGGGCAGGCGTCTCCGACAGGCTTTTCCGTCGCGGGTCGTTTCATCACGCATGGTTAGGCGATGGAAGCCCCAAGAGGGCGTTTTCGCACCACCGAAGGCGAAGTCCAGGTGGTGTGTCAGAGGACGCGAAGATGCTGATACCCACGAGCTGCGTATGTATGTGCCGACCTCCAGATGGAAGCCCCGATGCTTTTCCTAGCCGCCTCCGCCGCCCTCGACCATGATCTCATCATGGGGACCTCAAAAACGCCTTCTGCCAGTCCGACCCGTTGCGACGACCACGTGGTCGGGTGTTTGTAGAACCGTGTGAAGGTTTAAATTTTCTTTCAGGCAGCCTCGTGGAATTTATTGCACCGGTATACGGCCTAGACGACGCGCCGCTGGCGCTCCACCACACTACCGTGAGGTTCTTCGAGAGTATAGGTTATGTCAAGACTCGTCTGGAGCCGCGTTGGATGGTAAAACGTGGTCGAGGGGGTGTTCCGGACGCTATGGTACTTATAGAGTTGGACGACTGGGCTATATCTACGGCGACGGGGCTACAACAGGGCCAGCTAGAAATATTCAAGAAGAGGTTTACTTTTGGTAAGTTGCGGGCGGTAGATAGCATGGGGGTATAATATATTGGGCGTAGGATCAGGAGATTGCACGACCGAGTGTTAGTAGATATGGAGAAGTACATACTAGAGCACCTACGGCGTCTGCACATGCCACGTGAGCAACGAGCACGACACGAGCTCCCACTCTTGGGCCAGCAAGTGAACGAGTTTCGGTCCCTCATATACCGTTTGAACTGGGTGGGAAGAGAAGCGAGGCCCGAGGCTAGTGGTACTGCCTCTCTGTTAACCAGTAAAGTAATTGTCCTACCGTGAGCGACGCCCTCGTGGCGAAACAGATGGTAGACTACTTGCGTGGCTCTGCCAATCTTCCAATTACGATCTGGAAGCACCGGATTGGGAAAGCCCCTTTTTGCAGCGGCGTCCGAATGTGGGGGCGTGGGGGCTAAGTCGGGCGACCGACCCCAGCAGGCTTGGCAGGTGTACTTGGCAGATGGCAGTATCGCATCCGGGGAGAGGGCTGGGGTCTCACCACTCTCGTGGCGGTCTTGCAAGATTCGGAGACAGGTACCGTCGACTTTGGCAGGAGAGGTCCAATCCTTGAGTGCTGTTCTTGCAGAAGCAGAGTGGATGCAGCTCCCGTGGCAGGGCGCGGTGTTCGGAACTGTCATGGACAAATGCTGGCAAAACAAAGTAGGTCCCTTTGCATCCTTGCTCAGGAAAGACTGTGCTCTGAACGGCAGCCCCGACAACAATTTGGCCATGGTTGATGCCAAAGGGATCTTCGACACCTTGGATCGGGACACTGGGGGATCTAAGAACGACCGCAGAGTGGCCATCGATTTATCCGTATGCCGAGAACGCCCATCGCGTCTTGTGGGTACGGTGCGTTGGTTACCACACCCATTCATGCCAGTGGATGTCATGGCGAAAGCAGATGTGAGTAAGGGGAATGCCGCACAGCTTCAGCTCCTCAAGACCGGCATGATGAAGCTTACGGCGGAGCAGGACTCATTTTCCCATAGACGTCAGGACCCCTCCGCCAAGGCCAGGTCCAAAGCAGCGTCGTCTCGTCAACTCTCGTTGCCGTCGTCGTTGTCGGTGTTTCGACCGAGCGAGGGAGGGGAGGGGGCGTGACCTTTTCAATCTAGAATGCCTCTCAGAGGCCGTGCTGATTTTATCTATCCCTTGCATGCCTCGGAGAGAGGCCGTGCTGGCAGGCTTGTGTTTCTCAGTTGCAGCCTCCGCAGCGTGCTCCTGTATAGTTTTAAGCTCACTAAAGTTGGGCCGGCTGAGGAATTCACCTGTGTGAGCTTACGCTTGTTTCGTATCCTTGGAGAGGGTCTCTCTCTATATATATATGTATATATGTACACTTCCGTGATCATGTTGGCTGAGGGGCACCCTCTGAGTTTTTGTCTTGCAATCGCCCTTGCAAACACCATGGCTCGTTGCCGTTGCCGATGTTGGCGTGGCACCCATATTAACGGCGATGGGCGTATAACACGTGATGCACATCACCGGCGATGTCTAATCGACCGAAATATACGCGACGCTCATTTATTCGTGAAGCCGGAACAATTGTTTTTCCAAGCGGTATCTGTTCGTTCAGTGTACTGTTCGCGAGAACAGGTCGGAATCTCCGCGGTCCACGCGTTCGGAGGCATAATGTTCTACATGTGTGTACGTATATCGAAGACGCCTACGGCGAATCACCGCCGCCCCCTGCCTTTTTGGAAACGCCGATGTGGCCGAAAGTTGGACTAGAGCTTGGCCAAGCTATCGGACCATGAGTTCCCCGTGTCGGTTTGGAAAGCTTTCGGGGAACACATGGGAGAGAATGATTATGAACAGGAAGAGGAAGAGGAAGAAATAGAGTAGGAGGATGAGGGTTGTTAGGAGTCTCTTGGGGCACCCTTGGGGTCTGTTGGGGGCTTCTTGGGGGCCTCTTCGAGGCCTCTTGGAGGCATCTTGGGGGCCTCCTTGGGCCTCTTGGGGGCCTTTGGGGGCTTCCTGGGGGTCTCTTTGGCCGTCTTAGGGCGTTCCTGGTCCGTCTGACGCCGTCTGGAGCCGTCTTGGGGGCCTCTCTGGGCCGTCTTGGGGCCCTCTTGGGGCGCTTCAGGGCCGTCTTGGAGGCCATGTTGGGCGTCTTGGAGGCCTCTTGGGCCGTCTTGGGGCGCTCTTGGGGCCGTCTTGGGGGGCCCTTGGGCCGTCATAGGGCCTTCTTGGAGGCCTCTTGGGCGATCTTGGGGGCCTCTTGGGCCGTCGGAAGGCCGAAAAGAAGAAAACGCAAAAAACCTTCAAAACCCTAAGGAAAACCCATGATTTTGGCCTCTTCGGGCTCTCCTGGAGAACGTCTTGGAGGCCTCTTGGGCCATCTTGGAGGCATCTTGGGGCCATCTTGGCCGTCTTGGAGGGCATCTTGGGCCGTCTTGGAGGCATCTTGGAGCCATCTTACCCGTCTTGGAGGCCATCTTGGCCGTCTGGGAGGCATCTTGGAGGCCATCTTGGGCCATCTTGGCCGTCTTGGAGGCCATCTTGGAGCCGTCTGGGGCAGGAAATTGGGGAATTGAGGTCCTGGAAGGGTGGCCGGCGGGACGGGCCGAAGCCCACTGGGGAGTTCTTGTACAAAAAGAACCAAAACCAAAACCTGAAACATCCAGCACGCCGTGCACCCCTGCAAGCAGGGGGCGGCGGATCTAATGGCCTTCGGCCTATCCCGCCACCGTGCCGGGCTAGCGGTTTAGAGGACTGTGATCAGTCGGGAGTGGAGTTGGGCCTCCTTTGAGTCTCTTGGGGGCCTCTGGGCCTGGGCTTCTTGGGGCCTCTTTTGGATTTGTCGGGGGCTTCTTCGGGCCTCTTGGGGGTCTTTTGGGGGCCTCCTGGGGCCCCTTGGGGGCCTCTTGAGGCCTCGCGGAGGCCTCTTGAGGCTTCTTGGGGGCCTCTTGGGCGCCTCTTGGGGCTTGTTGGGGGCCCCTTTGGGCGGAAGCCTCGATTTGTCCATTGGCCATCTCTTGGGCCCCTCTTGGGGCCGTCTTGGCGGTCTCTTGGGCCGTCTTGGGCGCATCTTGGGCTGTCTTGGGGCCCTCTTGGGCCGTCTTCGGGCGGTCTTGGGGGCCCCTTGGGCCGTCTTGGAGCGACTTTGCTCGAATGAATCTTGTTTCTGCCACAATTCATGCAATGCATATAAGTGTTTTATAGATGTAATAAAATAGTGTTACATGTGTTGTACAATACTTTTGAACTTAGCTAAGTTTTATATAATAAGTTAACTTTCTATGTACTTACAAAACACTTTGTATATTTTGATTGAATTGTTCAGCATAATTTTATAGACTTCGAATTCAAACTTGGTTAGAATTCGCTACTATTCTAAAGAATTCGATAATACTCTTTGCTTTGGTTTTACCGCCCTGTGCGTTGGCACTTCCCCATCGATGAGGGTTGGGCTAATATTCTTTGTTTTGGTTTCACAGCCCTGTGCGTTGGCACTTCCCCAATGAGGGTCGGGCTAATATTCTTTGCTTTGGTTTCACCGCCCTGTGCGTTGGCACTTCCCCAATGAGGGTCGGGCAATTTGTCGTGTCATTGCACTGCGCGGCAAGTGTCACGACAAGTGCATGTGCCAGGATGGCGGGTATTATTCGAAAGCCCGTTTTGCCGCGCGCCGATGTCATGTAAAAGCGTCATCGTCATCTGCAGTGACGTGTCGCGCGCGGAGAGCTTTTGCTCATGCGCAGCAACTCGAATGTTCGGTGTGAACATTTGTTCAGGGAGAGGGGGCGCTCGGAACCACGTGCAAAACATTTGCACCAATCATCGCCGTCGCGTAATCATCCGCCGTCGTCCGTTTGCAAGGGGAGGTTCGGAGCATCTTGCAGAGCTCACGGCTCAATCATGGCTCATTGAGCTTCTAGCTCATGCATGTGCTCAATTTCCGATTGCCGTCGTCGCGTGCAGGTGCACCGCGAGGAGGGGCAATTACAGAGCGAGCCCCATGGGAAAACTGAATTCGGGTGCGCGCCATTCGTCTTCGTCTGGGCTGTCTCGGAGCATGAGAGCATTTGCTCATGAAGCTCGTTATGCTTGGAGCGCGTTGCTCCGCAGAGCTCATGGCTCACGCGTCTGTTCGTGGAGCTCGTGGCTCATCGCCATCGCTGTTTGTAGTTAGTTGCATGCAAATGCACATGGCTGCATGTATTCTTTTTGCGTGAGACGCCTCGTCATTATATGTAGGTTGCGTTGCAATGGATGAACGTTGCGGGTCTGGAGCTCATGGCTCATGGAGCCCATGGCTCACCGATAACATCTTCCCATGAAGCCTTGGCTCGCAGAGCCCATGGCTCGCGGATGGTGGATTTCATTGTTTACAGTGGCACTCGTCAACATATGTCGCATGTGTGAGCGCGTAAATGCATTCGTATATTGACACAGAGCGAGAGCTCGGAACACATTGTTCGATGGGCGACCGACGGTCTTTGAGGAGCTTCTGCTCGAGATGCAGTACATCAGTGTACCAGCCATTTTTTTCTTCCACCGCAACGCGAATGGACTCAAACCTTGCGGGCCTTCTTCTCGGGCTTGCCCCCGCTCGCGCTGCCGCCCTCGTTGCCCTTGCCGCGCTTGTTCTTGCCCTTGCCCTTGCCAATCTCGCCAGCGTTGCCCTTCTCGCCGTGGTCGACAGCAGATCGAATCACCGTCGCGTTTTGCAAAGCTGTCTTGATGTCCTTAGGTTTGAAATAGTATAGTCTCTCGTGCACTTTCAATGGCTTGAAGTTCTGCAACGCAGGGTAGCTCACGCCGTCGGCACCGACGACCTTTACGAACTTCATGTTCGCCTTCCCCTCGATCGGCGTGGTCTTCACCCACCAGTACGGTGCAAAGAAAGCATGCACCGTGTCATCAGCGGGCTTGCGGACGCTTGTGGCAAAGAAGGCCTTCCCACCGATGGTGACCGTCGCCACATTGTTCTCAGCGCCCTTAGGGTTAGTGCAGAGGATGTTCTGCATGGGCGCGGTCGGAGTGAACTTGAATATGTTCTTGCTCACGTCTTCCTCCATCGCAGTGCCGACGGGGTTCCTCATGTGCAATATGGGCGGCCCATGGCATGCTTTGCCAGTCTTCATCAAGGCTGCGTGCTCCTCGCGGGGGCTCATGAAAACAATGGGCCGCAGCCGGTCATCCTCGATAACTTCAGAGCTGATGTCTTTCGAAGCGCACACAAAGCTTACCTTCTCCTTGACGGCCTTCCAGTCGTATACCAAAACCTTGTAGCCGACCTCGACCTTGATGCAGTCATCGTCATCGAACGGTTTGACTTGAGTCAGCAACACTTTGCCACCATCGTTGAGGGCCTTTACCTCGAATAAGAAGCCGTCGGAGATGTTCTTCTCCCTCAGTTGAGAACCGATCTCGATGCCAGCTTTGTCCTTCAGGACGTGTGCGGGCGAAGCCATCTCGTCGAAACTCATGGCGCCTATCTTAGCCGCATCAGACCCTGCAGCGGCGGTATCCTTGGAGTCGTCGATCTTCACGGCGAAGTCGCCGAGGTCCACGGCGGAGTCGCCGGCTGCAGGCTTGAGGTCAATCGCAAAGCGTGACTTGATGTCATCTATGCTTTCGTATTGTTTGTTCTCTGGCGACTGGTGCTGCCTGCCGAGATGGAAGAGCACAGCTCGCACCATGAACTTGCCGACCGTCATGTCGAAGTCTGTCTGGTGGATCATCGCCTTGTCGGCAAGCTTCCACGCGTCCTTGAGCGTGGTGTTCAGCTTCAGGATCTCGTCCTTGCCCTTTGACTTGTCAGCGTCAGATTTGTAGATCAGCTTCGCAACGCCGTCCACCACCTTCAACGACGCAAGGTTCGTGGCCACGGGGGCGGCGCGAAAGAACGGTGCAGCGTCGCACTTGTTGAGCTCCGCAGTCGCAACTGCAGTGATGAACTCCTCTCCGAGAATATTGTTCTCTCCGAACGTCTTGGAGAACCTGTCCAGGAAGTGGAGCACTGGTGCTCCAGCGCCGCCTTCCGATGACCGAGACCAATAGGTCGACGAATGCGTTTCGAGTTAGAGAGGGCGGGTTATAGAGACGGGGCGGCGTATTTTCGAAACGACCCTCGACGACGCGACCGTCCCATTTTTTGGCGTTGACCAGGGCCACCGCTGATGAGCTCAACCAATCGGACGACGGCCTCGATGTATGATGCACACATGGGCGAAGCCGACTTGGCCGCGTTGATGGCATCGTCCTTGTCTGCAGACAGGTCTGAGAGCCAAACCATGGTCTGGAGCTCTGTGCTCCTTGAGCTCACCCCGTGCGCAGCGTTCAGTGCCCGCTGGCACAGGTCAGGCAGTCCTGGCCACGCCACCTCGCGCTGCCAAGGAAACGCTCGCCAGACCCAACCATTGTCCATGCAACTACCCAAGCGCTTGTCACGGTGACCGAGCGCCTCTGACAGGGGCCCATCTGCGTTGGCGATGTTCTTGAACGGTGTTCTGCAATGAGCCTTGCAAGCGCGGGTGGCAGCGGTGAAGTGCCCTGTGCCCGCGCTCAGGTACGACTCGCGCCCTGTGGGATGCATCGGGGGCCCGTTGGCTCGCTCGCACAAGTCGACGTTGAATCCGCATCACTCTCATGAGCGCCGATGGTTTGGAGAGCGTCCGCATCTGCCCCTCCGTCGGGAGGGGCGGGTGGGAGGGGTGGGGTGGGGGGCGGGGGTGGTGGGGGGGGGGTATACCCTGCGCCCTCCCATGCCGGGGGGCGCCCTGCGAGGGTCCAAGATTGCCCGAGACGGCGCCCGCGATGGGGATCGCAAGATAGTTTCCATGATTGCTCAAGATAGCACGATATGTCCCAATGCGGTCGGGGCGCCTCGGCCGATGCGACCGAACGTAGAACGTGCCATGGAATATTATAACATTCCCTCCTCCGTGAACCGCCCCTCCCTCCCTCCCTCCCTCCCTCCCTCCCCCTCCCTCCCCCTCCTCCTCCCTCCCTCCTCCTCCTCCCTCCTCCTCCTCCTCCTCCTCATCATCATCCTACTCCTCCTCCTCCCTTCTCTCCCCCCCCTCCTCCTCCTCCTCCTCCTCCTCCTCTTCCTCCTCCTCCTCCTCCTCCTGCTCCTCCCCTCCTTCTCCTCCTCCTCCTCCTCATCCCTTCTCCCTCCTGCGTGCCTCCTCCCTGCTTCAAGGTGCCGACAAGAGGAAAGAGGGAGGATGAGAAGGAGAAGGAGAAGGAAGAGGAGGAGGACAACTGCCGATGATCGGCGCTCTTCGTTCGAGTACCTGGTGTGGGGTCGGCTGGCGGGGAGACGCGAAGCGTCTTCAATTGCTTCTGGCTGCTCTTCATGTGGTCGAATGGGTTCATCTGGAAGCATGCCGCTTTGCTGAGTTCTTTGGGGTCTCAGCCGACGTGGGCGATATCCGAGAGGTTCTTGTGGGCGTTGTATGCGTTCAGCCCGAGCTTACCCCTGTTGGCTGGGTGCGCGAGAATGTCGTCTGCTAGGAACTTCTGCTCGCTCACGATGTGGTCCTTGACGAGCATCTCACGTATGTCCTCGTAAGCTGTGATCGCTGGGGTCGTCGCGTTATTTGCAGCGTCGATGATCTGCTGCGCGGAGGCGACGAATGGGGGGGGGGGCATAGCCATGCGCGTCACTCATTCTCGACATCGGTACGAACTGTACATGAAAGATCTTGGCCCGCAAATGGCTCGCATGCAGAAGGGCCCCCCGATGCACCCATAAGACAGCAATGTGCCTTTATCACCAATGGCCCACGCAACCCGTGAGCGAATGCTCAGCGTCACGTAAGTACGGATTGTTGTCGGGCACAGACCTATCGCCGCGACGCAGACGTTTTGGTTCAAATCATTTCCGCCTGCGCCCTTGTGTTGTGGCACACCCCCCATGGAGGTCGATACGCATCCCGTTCTCGATGTGGACACCTCAATGGACGTTGATTCGTCGTGGGAGATGGATGCGACAAGTGTCAGGAAGAAAGTGACGTGGGGCACCGTCGTTGTGGAGCTGACTTACAGGGAGGTCGACGTGAGCAAGTCATGGAGGCCTGCAACAGTGTGGATGGAGAAGTCGCGGGCAGCAAGCAAACTCAAACAACGCCATGCAACACACATGTTGCGGAAGGAGAATATGTTCCGCCAGGGGTGCACGTGCACGGAGACCGAAGACGTCTGCCAATGGTGCGCGATTCTTGCTTGCACGGCTGACGCTCCTGCTTGCTGCACAGCAAGCGCTTAGGCGAGAGTGGGAATCATGCGGGGTGTCAGCGCATGACAAAACATAATGGTCACATATGATTCGGGGTTGTGTCGGTATGAGCTGTCGCTCTTGAGCTGTCCCTCTTGCAAACATTGCACGTCGAGGGTATCATCCTCATCCAATGTAATAGCCGTTTGGGGTCAAGGCAGCAGGGGAGAGCTTGCCTTGCTTTGCAAGCATGGACCTGAACGTTACTATTCAGACGTCGGTCACGGTCACCGCGCATGGCGGTGGCAGTCGGATTTCGAAGTGGAGTCTAAAAGTGGTGATGGCGAGAGGCGGGACACACGCGTGCGTGGTGGTTAACCCGCGCGATCGCCCCTTGATCCGCATGGTCGCTCGCCTGGCGGGCCTGTGCTTGGACGGCGTGAATCTCAAGAAGGCCTCCCTCAGCAACACTGCAGGGCACATGATGCTCAAGGAGTTGCGCCAACAAGCAAGGCCGAAGCTGCTCGTGAAGCAGACTCATCAGGCCGCGGCGAGTTCAAAGCTCTTTGCAGGCGGAAGGGTCGACAAGTACACCACGCCTGTGAAGACTTCACGGGCGCAGAGACCGTCGAGAAGTTCAATTGCCGACATTCGCAGTCGCCGCGAGATCTGCAGCGTCAGCTCGACGGACGACGTCTGTGCCGAGATGCTGCAGAGTCCGGGCCAAGCGGACGACATCGTCGCGAAGGCTACCAGTGAGAACATTATGGCGGTGGCGCGCTTCATTGCACAGCACCCCACCGCCGAGGACTTGACAAAAAGTAGGGTGCGGGGCAGTTCGGGTAAGAAGGGCATCTGGAGATGCGGAGATGGCTGGCACCACAAGGGCCGCGGCAAGAAGCTCGCCGTGGAGGTGGGGGCGCCGAGCGGAGCTGAGTCCATGGACTTGAGCGGCCTCTCAGATGCCGAGGCGCCCGCGGACGCGCCGCATGACTGACAGAAGGGGGGCGTTTGACACCAAACACAGTTTAATCGACCTTTTCGGTCCGCGCCATCGACTGCTCAGTCCATCGAACGTTCGGTCCACGCAGTTATCCGCTATTCGTATACATGCACAGATATATCGCGATGCAGTTATCATCACGGCTACCAGTGCAATTATCAACGACGGATTCGCCACCGACCTTTCGGTCCACGCCATTTGAACATGCCCTCCAAGACTTGCCCGATGGACCTGTGACCACTGAGTGGTTCACTGCTGCCGCTGTGGCTCAAAACCGTGAGGAGCGCAAGGCTTGCAGGAAGCCCTCTTCTAGCACGATTCCTGCAGGCCGTTAGTTTTGGCGCGCCAGTCTAGGGGTGGGGAGGAGGGATGGGTTGGGGGGAGGAAGCTGCTGTTGGCGGGCGTTGCGACGATCACAACTCATCTCACATCTGTGCCACCGCACCATCATGTATTACCCCATCCTCGGTTACCTCCGCCTGCCGCCGCAACCCCCGTCAGGTGAAGGTCCCCCCCCCCCACCCACCCACCCACCCACCCCCCACCGCTCCCCTCGCGCATTTACTTTCACGATGAGCTCGGGCGTCATGGCGAACACTGCTGGTATGTTTGGCGCCACGGTTCCGACCAAGAAGAGGCCCAGTCCCGCGCCGCCGATTAGGAAGGGCAAGGGCAAGGGCAAGGGCGCCAAGCCTGCAGGTCATGACCACCCGGCCCCCAAGTGGGAAGGTCCTCCTGCTCCAGCAGCCATGGATGACCACGTCGAGGACGAAGCTGCGAAGCGAGCTCGCCTGCAGGAGACCGCGGCCATGAAGATCCTGAAGCTCAAGACCTTGCCAGGTCAGCAGGAGGACAAGTTCACGGATCTGGTGATCATCAGCGTGGACGGCTCTCTGCTCGAGAATGCTCGGTCCGACGAGCAGCGCGAGAAGAACAACGTGGCATGGAAGGTTGCACCGTCTTCGAACTCACCGCAGACCACTCGGTCGTGCCGCTCGGCGCCCTCTTACTAACATCATCACGCCGCTGGTGTTTTGACATCAGCGTTGGTAAGATGTTAGTGAGAGGGTGCCAAGCGGTTCATCGTGTGGGTGGCTGGTGCGTTCGGGACCACCATGCAGATTTCTGGGCGCTACTGGAATCTCGGCATGATCGACGGCAGCGCGGTCTACAGACAGGAACCGCCACAGAACTCCAGCAGCTGGCTGAACAGCGAACAAGTGTTCTTGTGGCGCAACGGCCACATGAAGGAGGTGAACCACAGCGGGTGGTACATCGCGAAGAGCATGTCGCTCGAGAAGAAGGAGTTCGAGTCGGAGGGGAACATCTACGCGTGGTGCCCGTCGCGCCCAAGTGCGCCGCAGACGTTCCCCGAGGTGGCTCACATCCCGCACTGGTGCAAGACGCAGCACCAAGCGGTTTCCATCAAGAGCGGGGTCGTCTTGCTCCACGAGCTCGCGGCGGCCGCGAAGGAAGGCGCCCAGACGCACAAGTGGCTCATCGGGCAGCTCGCGTGCTCGGGCTGGCAGACTTCGTCTGACTGGAAGGCGTTCGCGGAGGCGATCATGGTGGCGACGGAGATGTCAGTCGACTTAAACATCTCCGACGAGCAGCTGAATTGGTGGATTATAAATGCCAGCGAGGCAGCGGCGCTGATGGAGACTGGGGCAGGCCTCTGATGAGCCCACCGCCCATCGCAGCCAGCGATAGGTTGGCCAATGCGTGTTGCGGCCAGTCGTTCGCGCTCGCGGCCAGCATCAGGTTGGCCAATGCGAGCGGCTGCTGATGCAATGCCATCGCACTTTGCGGCAGTGATGTAATAGGTCGGCCGAGGCGCGTGGGAACGCGCGCGCGACCCACCCATGCGCGCAAGGTGTGCGGCCCATTGGGCGAACAGTTGCGGGCCCAGTTGGTGCGAGAGCAACTGCTCCAGATGCGGCCCCAGTTGCGGGCCCCAGTTGCGGGCCCATGATCGAGCGATCCTTGCAAACACGCATCAACAAAACCATAATGGCACCACTGGCCCCTTGCACTAGTCAAGCACATATTGTTGTTTTTTTCTGCTATGTGGGGTAAGTGCACCATCGCACAGCTCTCGAGCCAGCCGTGCATGCTAAATGTTTTGATTGCGGCTGATGGCCCACAGGACGAGCATCGCAGAGGGGGGAGAGGTCACACAGGGGTAGCAGCAGTGCAAATGTTCATCCAATGGGCAGCCCCGCAGCGCGCAGTGACATAGGGACTGTAAACTACTGTCTTTTCCTAGCTCGCTCGTGTCGCGGCGGTATCGGCGACGACCCGCAGCGCGGCTGTGGGTGCGACGGCTCGCAGCGCGGTTGCCGCGCCACCATCTAGGGCGCACCAGCATCATAATGCCGCGCGCATTCGCAGCTGGGAGCGGAAACGTCCTCATCCTCTCCACCTCGTCCCATGCTATCCTGACGTCTCCAGCCCGCCTCCGATCGTCTAGATCACGTACCCGGTCGTACTATCTATGTCTGCATAGACTCCTTAGTATAGTTCGCTCCGTCTTGTATTGAGCCGAGCTGCCTCGTCAACATGTGTCAGTATAGACGTTTCGGATGTTTCTGAATGAACCTTGAGACTGTTTCGGAAGGTACGTGGTATTTCGGCTGAGCACCAACATTGTAGATTTCATAGTGATGTCAGTTCGGATCAGCCATACCCGACGCAATCTCAGTTTGCACTCGATTTTGGTATTCTAAAATCGAGTGCAGCGGAATGTGCACTCGATTGTGGAATTCCAAAATCGAGTGCAGATGCACGTGCACTCGATTGTGGAATTCCAAAATCGAGTGCAGAGGAGTGTGCACTCGATTATGGAATTCCAGAATCGAGTGCAGGATTGACGCAACACCATTTGCGAAGTTCAGCGTGTAAGATCCGCAGGACATGATGTGCATTCGGGGCGCCGAGGTCTGTCTTGGGTCTGGAAATCATGTCGTCTTGGGGCGCATTGGGGACAGCGTCTCGGCCGATTTGGGTTGCATTGTAGCATATATCTGGCTTATGATAGCAACGACTCGGTGAGCGCGAGCCCCGCGAACGTGAGTTCCAGCAAGAGCGTGAGCTCGACGAGGTGGCCCTCGATGCTATAGGCGTTGCGGTTCAAGGGTCATGTCGGCAGAGCCACCGCCCCCTGGGTGCCCGCCTCCCGAGCGCGGGCCTCCAGCCTGCCCGCGGCCGATGAGCTCGGCCTCGGATGGGATTCCTGTCAAGAACCCGCCTCCGAAGGCGAAGCCGCCGCCGCCGAGTGCGCCCAACGGATGCCCGCAGCATCCGCCTGAGCCTCATAGCCAGGAGGCAGAGAACCGCGTTTACATGGTGGCCCTCCACAACAACGTGAAGACGTTGCACACGATGGTGTGCGGTCTGCGCGAGCATGCGAACTACTTGCAGAAGAAGGTCGAGACTCTGGAACAGGAGTTTCGCGCTCGAGACCAAGAGCGGGATCAAGAGATCACATCCGCCATCAAGAAGTTCGACCAGGAAGCGACGGCGAGGGTAAAAAAAGCGATGCAGGAAGCTAGAGTTCCGGAGATTTCGGCGAGGAAGCAGCCGCAGATGGTCAGCATCGGCCTCACAACGGCAGACACATCAACAGTCAAGAAGGACGAGCCGACGCCAGAGAGCGACCTCAGCGAGAGTTGGGTGGTACCAAACGGAATCACGAATGAGCACGTCGGGGGCAGCTGCAGCTCTCGCGGGGGGCAAGTCGGCGTCAAGGACAAGTCGAATACAACGCGCGTCGGGGATTGCACCGTCGGCTCCAAGGAGAAGTCGAAGAAGAAAGGCGGCAAGTGAGGGCGTGGCTGCTGGCCTTCGCTGCATCGTGCGTTACAGAGTACCACGGCTGATGCAGCGCGTAAGCGAATCCGCCTGCCTGCAGGCGCAGGAAAATCCAGCCCTCTACTCCTCATCCTCGAGCGAACCGCTCTACGTGTCGATGGCACTCTTCCGATTTCTCGTAACGATGTGTTCAGCTTTGCAGTGCCGCATGTTACCCTCGCATGTTAAGTGCTACATGCGCAGTCGTGCCACGCGCACTGGCGTCGTATACTTCATCCAGTGCTACGTGCACACATTACGTTACGTAAGCAAGCAAGACGAGCGACATTGTGGACCATGTGGTCAATGATACATGCCTGTATCTCCGCATCTTTTTTCTGCTCAAGCGCGCGGGCTGGGGTTGCCCCGCGCGCTGAGGCCATCCCGCGCGCGCCCTCCCCGCGCGCTGAGCCCCCGCCCGTCGGTGGGGATTCGCCGTGGCGTCCATCGCGGGAATTGTTCAGGAGATCCAGGACGTATCGCGTCTGATAGAAGTTCGAGGCCGTGGCGAAAAGGCACTCAACGTCTGCGCGAACATGTGCAACAGCATCTGCTTGAAGATCTCTGGCCTGCAGTGGCAGGCAGGATTTGCGCTTCACCTCACCGAGGTGACAAGGTGTCCAAACATCTTGAGGCTCTCTGCATGAGGCTCTGCACGGAGCCTCGTGCAGTGTCGATTGGAGGGGAACCAGGGGGGATGCAACAGCCGATACGATCGCATATAATATCACAATCCCATAGGTGATCCAGAACAGCGTTCTGACGGACGCCATGGAGGATGCCCTTCAGGACGCCTGTGACCAACTGTCTACATCCCTCGCGGCGGCGGCTGCGGCGGGGGCTCCCATGCAAGTGCGCGGCGCTGGTGCGCCCACGCGCGATCAGCTCCTGCGGTGCCCCAACAACTACCTCGCGAA
Source organism: Prorocentrum cordatum (assembly GCA_963575745.1). NCBI lineage: Eukaryota > Dinophyceae > Prorocentrales > Prorocentraceae > Prorocentrum > Prorocentrum cordatum. Next base: position 64,356 of record CAUYUJ010016409.1, on the reverse strand, counting down.
CAAGGGCTGGATTGCGCTCGAGAACCCTCGAGCCACCTGCGAGGAGCGCGACGAGATCGTCGTGATCAGGCTCGGCTCGGTTGGCGTTCGCCACGCGAACGAGGACGGGCTGATCAAGTTGGTCATGTGCCTCCTCATTGACATCGAGCAGCGGCTCCACGGACACTGGCAGTCGTCCAACGACATCTACAAGAGGGTAACCTGTGGGGAAATTCGACGTCCCCCCCCTCCCTCAGACGCCCAGGCCGCAAGAGCTACCAAGAGGCTACCAAGAGGCTACCAAGAAACCCAGGATGACAGCCAAGAAGCCACAACCAAGAGCCCCGAGAGAGGATATATATAGACCCACACATGTCTTACAATGCTCCAAAAATGCCATCAAGATGCCTCGCATGACGTGGTTTATGGGGTACCTGGTGGGTACTGTTTGAAGCAACGGAGGGACGATACACGAGATCCCAGAAGACATCCCATAGCTTTGGGACCCATTGCTATATATATATATATGTATATATGTATGTATATATATATATATATATATGTGTGTGTGTGTGTGTGTGTGTGAATCTGCCACAGTACGCGTGCGATGTGTGCCGACATGCGCGTGGCGGGCGCATGAGGTGGTCTTCGGTGGGGTTCAGATGAAACGTGTTCGTTGCGAACGATATGAGCGAATGATTTGGGGCGACATACCTTGCACCCCCAACGGAACACGTGGTGATGACGACCATGGCGACGGAAGGGGTGGCGAGGTGGATGAGGGAACGGCTACCGAACGCCACGACCCAACAGTCCTGGATGGTGTGCACAGCTTTCTGCTAAATTCGCATTGGGTCGATCTTTATGATCTTTTACCTCACCCAATGAGGTGAAGCGCGTGAAGTCGTTGTTCACCAACCAGCAGCCCTGGGTGGGCACGTGCACCGATAGGTTCCCCGACGACCCCGTCGGCACGCACTTGATGAGTTTCTACTCGGCGGCAGATCCTCCGATCGCGCGGGCCAACCACTCGTGCGCGTACATCAGCCAGCACGTGCCGTTGCGTAGCACCAGCAAGCTGCTCAAGACAGATGACCGCATGCATAATGCAGATCGGTCCGACCCAATGCAGCAAGCGCTTGCCACCTGCGTGCAGGCGGTCAGAGCGGCCTCCGCTGCAGCTGCAGCTCCTGGCAATGACCTGGGCCTCACGTGCGCGGGCAAGTACGCGCACTTGTCGCCCTCGGGGTCGTCGCAGTGGTCGCGCCGTGGAGACTGGGGCTCCCAGCAGTCATGGGATTCGTGGGCGAGCGAGCCCTGGTCGGAGAGCAGCAAGGCGCACTTCAAGCCACGGCTGGCGATCGTCAACGGGCCAGCCTCATCGGCAGCAGCAGCCCCCGCTGCAGCAGCACCGCCACCAGCAGCAGCAGCAGCAGTCGCACCTGCAGCAGCAGAAGACGAAGATACAGCAGCAGATGAGGAAGCTGGCTGGGAGGAGGCCGAGGGCACTGGCGAGCAGACCTTAGAGCAGTACGAGGAAGAGGCATTCACTCGCCTCAAGATGAGGAAGCCAGCAGCTGCTGCCACCAAGACAGGTGCTGCGCCAGCCGCGAAGAAAAGGCCCGCTGCAGCGGCCCTGCAGGGCGAGGCGAAGACGATCAAATACACGATCAAGTGGGAGAAGGCCGACAAGAAGAGTACCAAGAACGCCTTCGCGTCGAGGCACTACGGCAGGGCCACGAAAAAGGCGAAGGAGCAGTTCCCTGGCATCAGCGAGCTCGACCTGAAGGCGACCATTCAGAAGGTTTACAGGGACGCGGCGGCGCTCTGGTCCAAGCACATGGGCAGAGGACCGCTTTCGGGCCCGCGCTCGCGCGGGCTCAGGGTTTTTGCCGTGGCCGCAGAGGGCATCTCGACCTCGTGGCCACCGAAAATGAGCGAATGAGCGCGCCTGTCACGTCCTGAATGGACACACGTCCTTTGGACAACCATGATTCTGAGTCAATTAAGCCATTTCGGCCAAGTCCACGCGGACACGGCTTTATGACTATGCAGTCCTTCAGGCCTTGCGCCTCGGTCAAGTCCTCATGTGGACGCACCTGTTTTTATATGTAGCGACTTTGGCTCGAGCCTTCCTGGCATCCGCTGCAGGCGGCTGCAGCATCATCTACCGAACCCGCTGACGCCCGTGCACGACAATGGCGCCGAAGCGAGCAGTACGTAACATGCCCGCCCACGACAAGTGCATGTTGAAGGCGTGCAAGGCCCAGTTCCAAGCTGCAGTTGCGACGTACAGGGTCATGAAGAGCACGCTGCGTAAGCGGAAGGAGCACCTTGGTGGTCGGTCGTCAGCGTCCGAGACGAAGCTGACCACGGCTATGAATAAGCACATCGACACGCTTGTGCCGCCGAAGAAGATGACGCACGCGTCGACGCAGACGACGCCCACGAAGCTGGGCGTTCTGCCGAAGCCCATCACTGCTTTCGGGGGCCTCGATGGCGTCTGGTGTCGTTTCACCTTGCCCAATGTCTACATTGGCTGCACGGCACACGACGAGCAGCCCACCATGCCGACGATTTCAAACGGCTACTGAGGCCGAGCGCCTCAAGGCCAGGTGCGTGAAGTGCACTGGGGCGATCTATGCACAGCATGATCGCGCGCGTATGCGTCAAGAAGTGCAAAGCGTACCTTGCGCGCTCGTTCATATTGGACCTGCGCGAAGTCGTTGGGCCGATGAGCTGGGCGTGACAGACGCCAGCGTTGCAGCGCTTCGTCGTATCGCGGCCTGCATCCATGGATGAGCAGCGGGATCTTGTTGTCCATAGCGTAAGTGCTGGCTCGTGTACAGTTTCCTTCGTTCAGTTAGGGCCGCTGCAAGCGGGTGACGCCGCGTGGATATGTCTTGAACAAACAGATTCAAAAAGAACACCGAAGGTGACGAGCCATCGCGCTCAGTTGATGGAGCTTCGCTCAAGATGGAGCTCCGCTCAAGATAGAGTCCCGATCAGGACGGAGCTCCGCTCAAGATGGAGCTCCGCGCTCAAGATTGAGCTCCGCTCGAGATTGAGCTCCGCTCAAGGGAGGGGAAGGGGAGGAGAGGACGCTGACGCTGATGAGGATGACGTGCACTTTTTGATCCCGCCCCACGGGGTCAGATAGCCCAGCGGTGCGCCACGGGCACGAGGGCATCCACGTGCCCGCCCGTGCGCTTCCTATACGGCACCGCCCCCAGGATGTCTGACAACGGGCATAGGCACGTTGATCCTGAAGGGCGCCCCGATGCGAAGCCATTGCCTGCATCGGTTACGGGAAAAATCGCAACCAGAGCGCACAGCTCGTCGACCACTGAGGCCGTAAACCAAACCTGCCCTAGCACAGGGGCCCCTCGCTCGGGCGTCTTAATTACTACATCACTGGTGTGAACGACCTCGAACTCGGACACCCTGGCAGACTTCGCAGTCATGCACGTGTTCTTCCGAGCCCGTGGGAGACCCAGCTCGGAGACTATGAATTCTGCCACCTTGTCCTTGGCTGACTTCGGGTCCTGCAGCTTGACGCTGGCATCGAATTTGTCGTGCACGCGCAGATCGTGCAAGTGCTTGCACGTCACCTCGGACAGTGAGCTCTTCTCCATGGAAGCTGTGTTGCGCATGCCCCCCGAAAACCTGGGGCAATTATGGCACCGGCCGATCGCTGCATCGCGGTCCGCCAGTACATGGCGCATGCGCCACATATTAGCGGAGCTGTGCGGCTGATGTCGTAATCACCCGAGAACCCTTTGACCATCTTGTGCTTCCTCTCGTGCGTCCAGCACGCTAACAGAGTGCCAAACCTCTTGTGCTCGATGACCAGATGCAAGGTCCAGTGGAACTTCGGGTGCAGATGCGCGCCCCGCCCTGCGTCCAAGCACGCCTGCAAGAACTTGTCCACCTGGACCCTGAGCTCCCGCGATGTCACCTTGCCGTGCGGCACGGCAATCAAGAGGTCCATGATGGGCGAGCACGCAAGGTACGCCTCGCACTCCTTGGTGCAAATACCTGCCCTCAGCCACACGTTCCGCACGAAGTGCGCGATCATGCTGTGCATAGAGATCGCTTCCGACGCAGTGCACTTCACGTACTTGGCCTTGAGGCGCGCTTTCCACCTGGACGGCGAGAAGACGCCGACGAGGGCGTCAGTCTTCGTGCCCATCTTTTGTGGAAGATTCCACTGTCGTAGCAGGTCGTGGATCGCAGCAGGGGCGCGCGCCTTCTGATCCAGCAAGCTCTTCACCAGAAGGTACAGCGTCGTGTTCCACGCGCCGTGCACGACGAACGTGTGCATCCAATCGTGAGCGAAACAGCTCACGGGCTTCACGACGTTGCGCAAGTCCCTCTCCAGCAGCAGGTTGAACCTGCAGTGGTTCATGCCTGCAGTCATCTCTCGAAGCTTGAGCTCCCGCGGCCTTGTCGCAGCGACGACCGCCAACCTCTCGACGCCGCCTCGCAGCTCCTCGTCCGTCGCGAAGTCCATGGCGGAGCCGACGGTGATGGTACACGACAACATGTCCTCCCCGTCCTCGCCAGCGATCCCGCTGCTCTGCGAATACAGGTTCTTGCAGAGAGCGCATGCCTTCAGTCCAGCATCGCCCTTCACGCAGAAGACCTGCTTGTGAGTACCGCCATCCTGCAATATCATGGTGAGCTTCGCGAAGAGCCGCGTGCTCGAGCCATTTGGGAAATCCCTTGAGCCCGCTGGGCTTCGGCGGTTTAGCAAGCTGACTCTCTCCCTCTCTCCATCTGGGAGTGGTTCACCCGTCCCCTTATGGACCTGGTCAGGCCCCCCCGCGTGGTGTCAGATGGTCCAAGATGGCCACGGCTCCGAGAGGGCATCCAAGTGTCCAAGATGGCCCAAGACGGCTCCGAGAGGGCTTGCAAGATGGTCCCAGATTGTCCAAGATGGCCTCGAGTGTCCAAAAGAGCTATGCTCCGATGCCGATGCGTCCGAGGCGTCAGAGCCCCCTCCGCCCCCTCCTCCCCGTCCTCATCCTCCTCTCCCCTCCTCTCCTCCTCCTTCTCCTCCTCCTCCACCTCCTCCTCCTCCTCATCCCCCCTTCTCCTTATGCACCCTCCTCCCCCTCCTCCTCCTCCGCCTCCTCCTCCTCCTCCTTCGCGGGCGGAGTGCCGCGCGCCCGCCTGTTACTAAGGCCCGACGGCCCAGAGAAGGAGCACATGGTGCATATATGGGATGGTGGAGGGGCGCGAAACGTCAATAATTCAGAACTACTCCCGCGTCGAAACTGTGGTCACTGGCGTTGAACAGCATCTTGAGCAAAGCTCCGAAGACCTGCGCGACGCCACCGCCGTAGTTCTTCACTCTATCAGACCGCTCACACGCAAGGCATATCCACGCGTCTTCGTCCGTCAGAAGCGACCCGAGCTGCATGAAGGGCATGTGCGCAACCCAGCACTTGCGCTGGTTGTGGCCTGACAGCTGGCTGCCTGGGGCAACCTCGTCGGCGTAGATCACAAGGTCCCACGGCTCGTCCATGGATGGAGGCCGCGATGCAATGATGCGCTGCGTGGCCTTCGCGAAGCCGCCGCCCGCAGCGCGCGCCTCGTTGAGGAAGGCGAACGGGTTCACCACCGCCATCTCGCCTCCCGACGAGCCGTCGCCGCGCTCCATGGGCAGCTTCGCGAGCAACGCCCCGTGCTCGCCGCTGCCGCGCATGATGAGGTCCCGCGCCCCCCTAATGGCGTTGCGGTTCCTGACCTCTGGCACGTCGTAGACGCACTCCTCCAGGATGGCGCTCAGCGCGGAGGCCGACGTGCGAGGAACCCTCCGCTTGAATGCATCCAAGCGCCTGAGCTTCTGCTCCCGCTCTCGCTGTCGGTCCATGCATGACCAGCGCTTCGCGCGCGCGTGGGCGGCGCGCGCGCGAGGAGGGCGCACCTCCTCGAGCCAAATGGCTGCGACCAACATCCTCATGAATGGACCGGCGTCCTCATGGACCGCGCGCGACCAACGTCCATGGACCAGCGTCCTCATGGACCGCGCGCGACCAACGTCCACATGGACCGCACGTGACCAACGTCCTCATGGACCAAAGTCCTCATGGACCGCGCGCGACCAACGTCCTCATGGACCAACGTCCTGGACCTGATCAATGCGCGTTTAACCGATTGGTGATGCAACGTCCTGGACCTGAGCAATGCTCGTGCAACCGATTGGCGATGCATGACTGGAAAGTCTTACAAACGACACGCCTAAAATGAATTCATAAAACCGTTCGGCAGCGTTTCTAATACCAGGCAAAATCAATTTAACATCGACCAAACAGTTTTATCCCGAACACAATTTCAAAATATGCGTTGTTTGACGTTTGCAAATCAGAGTCTACACGTTTCGACCCAACAACTTTTAGAAATGAAAAGCAGAGTTCTTCATGCCACAAAATCAGATCTGAAAAATGAAACCCGCTTCTCAACATGCTTTCATCCAGCTAGCAACATGTTTTGATTTTGACAAACATATGGTTTTGGTTGAACAAACATTGATTTTTTTCATTATGAAATTCTAATGTTGTAGAATTGTAACACTGTTCTTTAGAATTATATAGAATATTCTATAGAATTCGATATAATATTCTATATACTAGTGTTAACATTATGTAAGTTTTATGTTATTTCATAAATTATGATAAATTGTGGCAGAAAGAGGATTCATTCAAGTGGAGGCCTCTTGGGCCGCTTTGGAGCGTCGGGAAGCCGAAAAGGCGAGAAGGCTAGAATCCTTCAAAAACCATAGAAAATCAATGATTTTGGCCTGTCGGGGCTCTCTTGGGAGGCCTCTCGGAGGCCTCTGGGAGCATCTTGGTGGGCTCTTGGGCCGTCTTGGGGCCCTCTCAGGCGTCTTGGGGCGATCTTGGAGCGACTCGGGACTCTCTTGGGCCGTCTGAGGAGCCTCTTGGGGCCATCTTGGCTTGTGAGGGGCCCCTTCGAGGCAGGGTCGCCGTCCCGGAGGCCGACGCGAGAAACCCCGGGACCGCCTGGGACCCGCCGGGACCGCCCAGGAGCGCCCGGAGTTCCGGGGGTCCGGCCCCCTAAGAAACTACAATCTTGGCTGCAGCAGCAGCACAGCAGCACAGCTGTGAGCCTTGGGGCACCCCACTTCGTGCCAGAGGCACTGTGGCGGATATCATTAGGCTTATGTGTGTTTGTATATGTATGTATGTGTATGTATGTGTATGTATGTGTATGTGTGTGTGCTTGTGTGTGAGTGTGTGCGTGCGTGCGTGCGTGCGTGCGTGTGCGTGTGTGTGTGTGTGTGTGTGCTATTCCGCGTATAACTATTTATTGTATATATATATATATATATATATATATATATATACATATAATTTTATATTTATGCGTACGCACATGTATACAATTATGGATATGGGATTTCCGTGGTTCAGAACTGGGAAGTTGAGCGGTCTATTGCGGAACGCATGTTCACCATGCATTTCTACGACACCGTTGAGGTCATCCCTGGTTTCGCATAGTGCGCACACAATGTCTGTCGTCGACAACGAAAATGCAACGCGAATGTGATGACCCGTGCTTATGACAGGGCGTTTGTGCTTCAATATAGCTTCCCAGTTCAATCCCGATGACATTTCCATACTTCTTACAACCTCACCGTCGCTTCCATTTAATTTTCTGTGTAGGTATGTCTGATCAGTCGTAAGCGTGCCCGAGCGAGACAGTATACAGGCTTTGCGTCGGTCGTTTGCATCAAGGCGTTTGCCATTATCTAGTGGCCTTCGGCCCAACCCGTCACCGTGCCTGGGCTTGGGGTCAGTTTTTTGTTGATTCATAGGAGGGTCTCTTGGGATGCCTGTCTGCGGCCTCTTGGAGGGCTTTTGGGGGCATCTGGGGGTCTCTTGGGGCTTCTTGGGGTCCCCTGGGCGCCTTTTTGAATATTTTTTGAGGCCCCTTAGGGCTTTTTGGAGGCGCCTCGGGGGCCTCTGGGGGGCTCTTGGGGCCATCTTAGGAAGAAAGGCTTAGAAATGTCGCTTCGCATTCCCCCCCTTGGGCCACTCTTGATGCTCTCTTAGGGCCCGGGGGCCTCTTGGGCTGCCTTGGGGGCCGTCTTCGGGGGCCCTCTTGGGGGCCTCGTGGGCCGTCTTGGGACGATCTTGGGGCCCTCCTGGGGCGTCTTGGACGCTGTCAAGACAAGAATTGCGATTATGCTGCGCATATACGCTCCCCCAAGGGAATGGGACGATTTTTGCTTCTTCGGGCCCTCTCGGAGGTCCTCTGGGAGCACTCTTGGGCCGTCTTGGGGGCCTCGTGGGCCGTCCTGAAGCCATATTGGACCGTCGTGGAGCTACCGCGGGCCGTCGCGACGTTGTCTTGGACTGTCATGGCGCTCGTGGAGGCCACCGAGGGCAAATTTGGAGGCTCTGGAGGCTCCGGGGATGCGTTTGGGAGTTCGGCTACCCCCCCCTCAAACAGGATTTTGGACCCTGGGGGAGGGGGAAAAGGGGGAGGGGGACAGCCAAATGTCTGACACGCTTGTTCACCCCTGGCAAGCGGGTGTCGGCGGATTTTGTTGTTTTAAGCATTGCGTTTCTGCGTAAACCAGACCGGCGCCGCCGTTGGGCCCCACGGCAATTGGGGCCTGGGCCCATTTTGCCCCCCGCCCAGGTTCACACGACGCCGCGGCCCCCCCCCAGCCAGGCCCCGTCAGGCCGCCCCCCGTTTACATCCATACCCAAGGACACCATTCTCCGTGGCCACTTGGCTGAAGGGTCAAGCTTGAGACGCTGGAGTATTGCTGCCTGCAGCTGTTGCGCCCCTCGTTACCTCTCGCAGCTCAGTCCTCGTACGCACGCAATGGCAGTGTTCAGCATGATGGTCTCCCTTCCCGTTTTGCCGATGCTCGTGATCGCTCTCGTGCTCACGACTTGTGCTGCCATCGAGGACATCTGGCTCTTCGGCATCGAGCCCTACACCATCGTAGTGCCGGTAGGCTTGTCCGTCCAGATCGGCAAGGAGTTGATGCTGGACGAGATCAACAAGAAGGCCGACCTCTTGCCTGGCTACAGGCTCCGGATGGCACATCAAGACGGACAGTGCAGTGCCGACCGCGTCTCCAACATGTTCCTGAGCAATCTCTTCAAGGATACATACGAAGTGTTCGCGCCCGGGGTGGACCCACTCACTCTCAACAGAGACGGAGACGGCGCGGTCTCGTATAGCGACTCGAGCATCTTCAACGAGGTGTGGACCTCTGCAAACATGTCTGGCGGGCCCGTTGGCCTCATCGGAGGCGGGTGTTCAGGGGGAACCATGGCCATCAACAATGTCGCTTACATGGCCAACGTTCCCATCGTGTCGGCGCTGTCCAGCAACCCAGGGCTCTCCGACCGCAGCAAGTATCCGAATTCTTGACGCTTCGCGTATCCCCACCAGCCCATCCAGAAACGACGCCCAGGCGAGTAGAGGCGATCAGGGAAGTGTAGGAGCAAAGAGAGGGGCAGCCGTTATCGTTCGAAGGAGGAGGAAGAAGCGGAGGAGGATAGATGAGGCAGGGCGGAGGATGATGAGGAATATGCTGATGATGGTGATGATGATGATGATGATGATGATGATGATGATGATGATGATGATGATGATGATGATGATGATGATGATGATGATGATGATGATGATGATGATGATGATGATGATGATGATGATGATGATGATGATGATGTTGATGATGAGTAGGAGGAGGGGTTCTTCAAGCGACGACGAGTGCCTCTGGCCTCGTCAGCTGCGCGAGCCGCTGGCCGCGCAGGGTTGCAGGTTACGCACTAAAGCGGCGAGAACTCCTGGCCTCGTCAGCTACGCGAGCCTCTGGCCGAGTAGGAATTCCGTGTGATATACCCAGAGACGGCGAGAGCCCCTGGCCTCGTCAGCTGTGCGAGCCTCTGGTCGCACAGTTTTTTTTTTTTTTTTTTTTTTTTTTTTTTTTTTTTTTTTTGTTTTTTTTTTTTGTTCTATCGTTCAATCGACGGCGAGAGCCCCTGGCCTCGCCAGCTGAGTGAGCCCCCGGCCAATCATATATTTCTGTTCACGAAGAGAGCCCCTGGCTTCGTCGGCTGCGTGAGCCCCTGGCCGCGTAGTGTTTTAACACGCGAGGGCCCTTGGCCTCGTGAAAGGACGCGGGTTGCCATCGCTCCCCTGCCTTGCGAGCCGCTGGCCGCATGCGTGGGGTTGGGGCCCGCGTCCTCGAAATCAACCGTATTTCCCCAATGAGATTTCTCTTAGGGATTCCTTGGTCCTTTGATATTGTTTTCTCGGTTTCGTGATCTGGGTTTCCTTAGTCGCGTTCTCTTCGCACGTTCTCCTCATTGGAGTCGTGCCGGGTTCGTGTAATTGTGCTAGAGGTTCAGATTTTCGATATCAGGTTTAGCATTTGTCTTACCCCCGAGGTTTTCGACCGTTGTGACCGATTTGGGCTCAAGGGAAAACATTCGATAGAGCGCGCTCGTGGGGCCCGATAGACTAAAAGGGGGGCCCCAGCTTGAAGCTCCTCCCCTCCCCCCTTCCTTGTTAAAGGGGTGGGGGGCTCGGAAGCCCCCCCCCCCCTCCTCCCTTTTCGTGGTCCGGAAAAGGGGGAGGGGGCTTCCAAGCTCCCCCCCCTCCCCCCCTTTGAACCGGGGTGAGCCACCCCCCCCCTTTGAAAGGGGGGGGGCTTCGGAAGCTACCCCCCCCGTCCTTTTTCGTGGCCGGAAGGGGGGGGGGGCTTACAAACTACCCCCCCTTCCCACCTTTTAATGGAGCTGGGGTGAGCCACCCCTCCGCTTTGAAAGGGGGGGGGCTTTGGACCCCCCCCCCCCCCCCCCCCTTGGTGCAAAGGGGGCAAAGGGGAGGGGGGGGGGCTTGAACCCCCGCCCCCCCTTCCTCCCTTTGGCCGCCCAGCTCCCGGAGCCATCGCTCTCCCTTTCGCCTCCATTTATTCCCGCCCCTCTCCCTCCACTTTAAGGGTAGCTCTTTGGGAGACGTTATATAGGATCGGGAGTATAGCTCGCGCGCCGTTGCCTTTGGCTCAAGGCACGCGCGCCCTATTTGCCCGGACACTGCTTGTGTTCGCAATGTGCTGGAAAGATCACTACATCGATCTTATCTTAATCCGTCCATTCCCCTTACTGAACCACCACAGTACGGCACCGGACGCTATTTGCCATCCGCTTCCCGTGGAATCGGATGCTATTTGACTTACCATAGTCACTTCAGACTTGGTAGCGGAGCTGGCCGCACTCTCGTGTGGTCAGCTCTTGCTCTTCTTATCCTCGCGCTGTCCGGCACGATCTTCGTGACCAACTACCACCCTGCGCCACCACCCCAACTACATTTACGAGGACCAATTCAAGAGCAAGAAGCAACACGAGAGGTACGACGTCTAGACAACAACATTGGTACCATATGCGCTCACTACGCTACTACCAACCGCTCGGCAACGAGCCAAAAGCGCAGTACTTGAAGCGTAGGGAGACCCGCAAGATAAAGCGCCTCGTAGACTTGACAAGGCGCTACAAGCCCTACCCCAGCGCGGCAACGCGCCTGATAACCACCCTTATCTTCATAGCCTAGGGCTGGTTATCTTCGCCATCATATGGTTTGCGCTGGGGGCGGCAATCGGACACATGCGCCGAGGAGATAATAGCACAGATGGGCAAACACATGGCCCATACCGGGACCCTCAAGGCAACGTACCTTTTCGCGAATACGTTTATGAGGTCAACGCGTGGCTAAAAGTCACAAGCGGACGCATGACGCCACAAGCCCAAGCAGCCGCCATACAACGCGGCCTGGGTGACCTAGCGAGGACACTCGCCTTGAGGGTACCACCTGACATAATAAACTATGTTGCGGACATCGATGGTGTCCACACCGACCCAGTAACATGCATTATGTTCCTCTTAGGCATGAAGTTCGAACGCCTGGAAGATGAGCGCCAGCTCACTTCAGGCACGCAGCTCATCGACTTTCATATGCCTCACGGAGAACGAGTCGATGTAACCCTCACTCGGTTCGAGATGGCCCGTCTTGAGGCACAGTCGGTGGGGTTTGACTTCCCCAACTTCCAACTGTTCGCTACTATCCAATTCCGCGCCCTAGGCGTCGGCAACCAGAGAGCCATGCAACTCTTGCAGCCACTCAACCACCAAATGCCCCGAACACAACAACAGTATGATGAGTTGTGCGAGAGGTTGCGCTCGATTGGCCATTTGTCAGAACGGTCTCCTGGCAACGTAGGATCAGTGCTTGGAAGGGGAAGGGGAACTGGTAGTGGAAATTTCTATACTACCTTAACCGCCGAAGCTCAGCCCGGCAACGGGCCCTCAAGCATATGGGCCGACGATCCTGGAGAGTCTACTGCCCTACTAACAGGGGGTCGATCACAACCAAGCTGGGCAACCAGCCCCCCTCCTAGAGAACCTCAACCGCGCCGTTCCCTATCGGGTGAAGCGAATCCCCTAAACGACGGTGTATCCACCTACCTGGGAAATGACGATTTCGACTCCGGCACCGACGCCGACGCCATATCATCAGATGGTATTGAACTTTTAGACTGGTCAGATATCATGCAAATTGAAGGTGGCAATCAGCGTGCCGAACACCTGTTCTGGTTATTACAACAGGCAATGCGGAGGTGGAGGAGGTTCGCGCGAAAACCAGTGCGTCGTGTTGGGAGGGGGATACGGAGGAGCTTCAGAGGAAAAGGTAAAGGCAAACGGGGTCGCCGTAGGTTGAATGGGCGAGGCATCGCGGCTTTCCTCCAGAGGCTCTCAGATGATCAGTGTGATGAGATATTTCTCGGGGGGAAAGGCCGTGGTAAAGGCCGTGGAGATACCTCAGGCAAAGGTGAAGGTAGGCGGGGGAACTCGCGAGGTAGAGACGGCCAGATCCTAAAGTGCCATGAGTGTGGTAGTACGGATCATCTTGTAAAAGATTGTCCAGCGAAGGGAAATGGAAAGGGCAGATCGACCGAAGTCCATTTCGGCTCAAGTGAACCCGCTATTGAATATCTGAGCCTCCAAGATTTTGAGGCCATGGAACAGATATTTTTCACTTGGGCCAGGAGCATTGACAACTTGGATGAGCTCGAGGCGTGCGGCCACGGACTGTACGCGTACTACCTCAAGTACATCCGCAGATTTGTTCTCGGAAATATCGAGCTTACGCCTGTGGGGAATGGTGCGCTGGGAAACCAGCCCTTGTCTTTCTTCGACTGGATGTTCGGTAACCCAGGCAACATCATGGCCTGCGAGAGCAGTGGCGAGGACGTCACCGTAGAGGCCTCGCCTTCGGAGGTTGACCACGACCTTCGACATCAACCCGACCTTATGCTTGGAAACAGGCCCACTCCAGTATATCCTCCAAACTATGCCGACCGGATGGAACTATAATCTCAAGCATTCATTACGGGCGTGCCAGGGGACCCATATGTACCACCTTGCTCGCTTGCCCCAGGCGAGTACGGACCGCGCGCGATACTGCAGAGCCTCATGCAGATGCACGCTGTATTGGTCGTAGCATATCCCGAGAGTCAAGAGAGTGTCGAGAGTGGCCACATGATGCTACAAGACACCGATGCCTGTGACGACTCGGAGTTAGTGCTGGCGGCCCTCACTCTTATTGATAGCGTGCACCCTGAGGACGTGCAGCGACATGTGTGGTATTCCAGAGGGAGATGGCGCCAAGCCCTTGAAAGGGCCATCTCCATGCGCGGTCAGGCTCTCCCTCCGCCGGGATGGGGTCTCCAGGCGGCGGGGCTACAGCCTAACCGCACGGCCATGCGAAATATTATCGGGCAGCCTGCGCTCGGTAACGAGCCTGGGCCGACTAACGCACCGCCGACTCCGGGACAGCCAAGCGATGCTCAGACGCTTGTACAGCAGGGGAACCTGCCCGTCCCGGATGAACCGATGACCGTCGTCATCGGCAACCCTATGTCAGAAGATGAAGAAGGTGATGGATGTGGGATGTGCGAGGACGAGACCACCATCCTCATGATGGAAGCCAATGGTGAAGACGAGGAGGTTGATTTCAGCCCCGACCGTCCAGACACACCACCACCTGCGCAAGAACCAATTGTGCCAGACTCCAGTCAGCAGGGGGACCTGCCTGTCCAAGATGTGCCGCCTGCGGCCCCGCAGGAACCCCCGCCGGCTCCTGTTCAGGCTGCGTCGGCGGCTTCATCTGATGAGCACGCCAGGAGGTCTCGCTCTCATCCACGCCTTAGGGAATAACCTCACCCGCAAGCACGGCTTCCCCGCGAATGGAGGCAAGCAGGCCCAACAGAGCACGCCGCTCGGCGGGGGGGTCAACTGCTCGCCTACAATGACCCTAGGCGTCAAACGGGTGAGCACTCTGCCTCTGGTAAAGGCAACCCAGCTTACTGGGGTGCCCGAGGCAGGTCCATACGGGGTGGCTACCAGCTCGCGACGAATATTCGTCGTCCTGAGATAGAGGCAGTACGGACGCAGCTGCGGAATGTCATTGCAGCGCGCGAACTATACAGACCCAGCGCAGTCTGTGGGCCGTGCTCAGAGCCATTCTAGGAGCATCGGCCTGGGTGTCCTGTGGGGCTCAACGAGGGCTTGAGCCCGAATAGAGGCCGCGCCCCTGCTAAGGAGGGTCATCCACCGTTGGTTCCGATGACTCAAGCAGAGATCGACGAGATCAACCGTCGTCTCGGAACCACGGCTCATATGAGACCTATGGCCGAGGAGGTCCAGCCTCCGAGGGGATTGTGCCTATGACTCAGGAAGAGAAAGATGCGCTCAATCGCCTTCCTGGAATGCGGGGGGGCCCGCCTGGCGTCTCCAGTCAGGCCCAACAGCCAGAGATGATGGATGACGATGAACAGAAGGCGCAGCGAGCCGCAGCAGATGCGGAGCGCAAACGAATAGCAGACAAACGCACCCGCGAGGCAACTTGCCAAATGCTGCTGGGGTCCCAAAAGATCTATATGAAAGGGGGCAAGGAAGCCCCCGCTCCAACCGAAGGCCAAGAGCGAAACACCTGCACCCAGGGCGCCTTCGGGGGAGAAACAGAAAACGTCGGCCCGCTCAGAGGAACTCGGGTTAGATGTGCAGATGGAGATTCCTCGCTCTGAAACGCCGAGGTCACCGACTAGGGCAACTCCGGCACAGAGACCCGACCCTAGGCAACAACCTCAGGACTCCGTGGAGATTCGTAGACGACCGCCTAGCCGTAGCGGCTCTATCGCCGGCAAGGCCAAGGCTTTCGAGCGTGCAGGGTTTACCCCTACGCCGGCCTCGCCTGTGGCGGCACGCTCCAAGAGGTCTGAGGAAGGTGCTCTATCTAGGGGTACCTGGTTGCCTAAGATCAAGGGCAGCGCCAGCCGAGAAACACTGCGGGGAAACCCGCCAGGCGCTGCAGCTGCAGCGCCCCCCTCCTCAGCCTCTTCGGTGACAGAGGCTTCTTTGCGGGGAAACCCGCCCGAGGATAAGCTGCACCGCCCAGGGGGCACTTCCTGTGCTAGCGGGAGTCAGGCTTTGATCAATGATCGACGCGCCCTGCGGAATCTCCCACCGATGCGCTCGGTGGATGAAGCATTCGTGGAGAGCTGCAGGCAGAAAGGTATTGTCCCGAGACATAACCATACACTCAAGCAGCTGAGTAAATGCTTCAACAGGATCTGCAGACACGCACCTGGCAAACCACACAATGCTGTGTGGAGCCTTGAGACATTCGATGATCATGATGGATGGGTTAATCTCGACGAGCTCGTACGTGAGTTTCCGTGGACCAGCGGACGTGCGAGACAGGGCGGGTATAACTCTAGGATGGATGAGGCCAAGATCATCGCCGAGACCTTCTACGGCAGAACGGTTGACCAGATGGTTGCCATCGTGATGGCGATCGTTCACGTCCGCGAGCCGGACGGCGAGGAGAAGCAGCGTCTCCAGTTTAAGGTCTTGGTACGGGGTTCTGGCAAACCCGACGCATTCATCCGCGCCTCGCAAGGGCGCTCGTGGACGCTCAAGGCCCCTTGGTCGTTGTACAAGTACATTGTACCACGCGACAGCCCTGCCGGGAGACCGGCCCCATGCCCCGAGGTTGCCATGCGTGGCACACGATGGGCAGCCTTTGAGGGCATCATGTGGTATGGCCTCTCTTGTCGTCAAGAACACAACGCCTGGAGGAGAGGGGCAGGCCGATCACGGACCCACTTTGTTCCGACGCTTCGTCGTCGCGGCGTGCAGAGTGGATGGGGCCCCGATGCCGAGATCGTTATCTTTGTGGACTGGCATCAAGCCCTGAGGGGCGGAATCGAATTTTGCTGGTCCGACAATGGGGTTCTCCTATCTGAAGGAAAAGACGGCATCATTGAGCCGTGTTATATTTCACGCGTGGAAGAACTATCCACGGGTAAACAATGGCGCAACCCAGAATATCTGGGCAATCGCCTTGCACGCGTTTCCTCCGCCATCATGACGGCCCCGAGCAGGTGGACCAATGTGGGCAGTGCTAGTGTCCAGCACAAATGGTCTCTTGACCGAGAGGTTAATTATCCTCATACGGTTCATGGTCACAGAGAAGTTGGGAACCATTACAGCCCAACGGTTCTAGGGAACCAGCTCGAAATCCACCAGATCCTTATGATCAGCGAGAGTGAGGCAGGAAGCGCGGCTCCAAGCCGTGCTCCAAGCCACGGGCCTAGTGCCATATTTTGGCAGGTCCTTAGCACCTCAGATTTGGATCAGATCGCGGCCGCTCTGAATCCTGAGCAGGTGGAACAGCTGGCGGACAGACTGTACCAGCAAGACCTCTGGGCCGCTGGCCAGGGAGCCATGTCCGCCATGGTGACGCGTAACCGTCAGGCCATGCAGGGAAACCTGCCCGTTAAGACTCAGAAATGATATGCCCGAACCGCAGGGAGACCCGCAGACGTTCGGCCGCATCTTCGGAGAGCCTGCTCGATTTGAGCAGATGCCAGGGAGCCCCTCGCATAGCATGCACACACCGAGGGGCATGACCCCAGTGGCGACGCCACCAGCGCAGTCTCCGATCGGGACTCCTGGTCGATCTGCCACGAATGGCACTCTCATGGAGCGGATCGCTGCGGCCAGAGCTGAGCATGGCACAGCTCTTTTGAACATGATGCCACCTGGCACGCCAATGAGTGTGCAGGGAAACCTGCCTGGCACTCCAATGCGCCACCGACCTTTTGCTGGCCAAACTACTGTTGCTGGAGTGCCTGATGACAACCGCGCAAGGGTGGCAGCTGCGGTGCAACAGGTGCAGAGTCACAACCTGCCCCACCCGAGTGGTCAGAGGTGGAGGCCAGCCTGGTCCTGGGAGCCAGAGGGTCCGAACCCACGTGACCCTGCTCGGCAACGAGCCTTCATCCCCGCCTTCAATGCTCATCCGAGCATGGCTCAGGGCCAGAGGCCAGCGCCAGCACCAATGGATCCGCCACTGTACCCAGATGGGTCTAGAGTCCCGAACAGATTTGTTCGCGAAATGGCGGATCAGTTTCATAGCCTCACGAATGTGCGCTGCAGTGATCAGTCCATGTACCCGCACATGGCTTTCATGCCTGCCCCGACAACGCCAGAGGTGGCCGTCCAGCCTACTGCCCATTCAATATCATCAGGCAGTAGAGGAGTACCAGACTACATCAGACAGACGTACCACACCCAACAGGCGTGCTTCAGGCGCAGGCAGGCAGTACAGAGCGTACGTGACCAAGCACGTGCATCCGCACTTGAGGTCGTGAGGAACAGAGGCTCACCCATGCGAGGGGACTCGCAGCCGTGTCGCCCGCAGCCTCCACAACGGCAGCTCCTCCAGCAGTGGTTGCCGTAGCACCGGAGGCATTGGCTCCCGCAGGAGATCTTCCAGCTGCTTTCATGGACTCCGAAACAGTCCTGGAGCGGCAGCCGCGGGTGTACCCTAGGGCGGCAGATGTGGAAATCTATATTGGGATGGAAGACACCTGCGCGGTATGCCTCGAGGAGTTTCAGCCGAGGGAAAGCATCTACCGCTTGAGGTGCAACCACCTGTTCCACGAGGAGTGCTGGAACTCGAACGTGGTGGGCAATGTTGCGAATCAGCGAGAAGGAGACCCTCGGCAACCAGTATGTGCCATCTGCCGAGCGCCAGGCATTATAGCGTCATCGTTTCCATGGACCGGCTCCTACATTGAGGCTCCCGAACAGGCAGCGAGGGAGCTGCGGGAGTTAAGGGGCATGGTGGAGGAGATGACAGCCAATATGCTGGACAGGCAGACAGCGCAGCCCCAGCAGCGGGGAAGCCCGCCGGAGGAGGTGAGGTCACCGATGGAGACGGGATACTTCGACCAACTTATCCCGATGACGGCGCCTCAGCAGGGAAACCTGCCTAACACTCCACCTGTGCCGATCCTTCCGACCCATCACGAGCTTGGAGTCGGGCAGGTGGCTCCTCCGATGTCTCCCCAGAGTGGGGGCAGGGCCGAGCTGCAACTGGGCCCTGAACAGCTGCGAGAACTGCGTGTTCGCCATTTCCAGACCCAGATGGACAATGTGCACACTACGTTCATGTTGGACGCCAATAATTCTGAGACTGAGAACTCGTCGTTGGATCTCTCAGACTCATCAGTGGCGACAGCGGCAACAGCAGTCAGGGCCGTCGAGCTCTCAGCCACGAACAATGAGTTCGACGAGTGGTTGCGATACAGGGATCACCTTACGAATGCGGGATTGCAGGACATCGCCCTTCATTCGTATTTGACGCTGACGCGACTCACTACCCGCGAACAGTACACGAGCATACGTGATGAGTATGCCAATTGGCGGGAGGAACAGGGCGCTCAAGCCCAGAACGTGTCGTACTTCCAGTACATCGACCTGGCACGTATGGCCGCAGGAAGGCCAGGTGCCAGCACGATGCGGGGAAACCCGCCAAGGAATACGACCGAACTGCGGGGGACCCCGCCAGACAGCACAGCCGGCACTTCAGAGACAGTGCGCATCAAGCAGCCTAGTATGACCTTTCTTGAGGATGGTGGAAATTCAATCGTCATCGACGTAGGCTCGAAGATTAGCATAATGGGAGAAAATGCGAGCCGCAAGTTCGTCCAGGCTGCTGAGGCACATAATCGTCCTTGTACGCTTGAACCTCGTTCTCGTTTGAACATCAACGGGGTGGGCGAGGGGTCGGCCCCAGCTGATACCGTGGGCACCTTCAGCATTGCCTGCGAGTACCAGGGTTCGATTCAGCTCGACTCGTACAGGACGAATATTGTGTCAGGCTGTGGCAAGGACCTGCCAGCTATCCTGGGCCTCGACAGTATGCAGGACAAGCGCGCTATTATTGTGCTCGAACGAGGCCAGGAGAAGCTGATATTCCCTGGGAAGGGACAGGTCACGATGGAACTCCCCGAGGGCTCCAAGATCATGCCGACAACGAAGTTGCCATCAGGGCATCTGTCAATCAGGCGTGATCGATTCGGAGCTGCGGGGCAACCCGCCTCGAGTACAAGTACCACATCGTTCCAGGCGGTGCTGACAGGCGAGCCGACCCCCGCGCAAGAGCGCCAACAATTGCAGGGAAACCTGCCTCAGGGGTTGCTGGAGACACTCGCCAAAGCGACGATAAGAGGCGACAGCATCGACGATCTGGAAACGCTTGATTGCTTCGTAGCCAGGGCACTGGCCCAGCATGGCGGACTTGTACCCATGGATGCTGTACGGTCCCGCCAGAAGATAGTGATGGGATACTCGAACCATGAGCTGCAGGCGGTCAACGACGCAAGGTCGAAAGGCCTATTGAAGCAGCTGGTGGATAATCCATCCATGCTGGCCACGTTTGCGGAGCAATCCGCCTCTGAGGCTAGAGCGCGCTGCAGTGTTGAACTCCAGCATCTGAGGGAAGCCCAGATGCTGGCAGACGTTGCAGGCGCATCTTCTTTATCTTGAAGATGGCAGGGCGTCGCTGCCCCCTCGTTGTCTTGCCTCGTGGCTGACTGGCCAGGGGGTCACAGGGGCAGCGGGGCAACCTGCCTCAGTAAAGTAAAAGAGCTTTTGTCATCGAAGATACGAGAGAGGCTTGCGCTGACCTCCGCATCCGAGGTTATATCTGTGATCGCATATCCCACAACGAGCTTTGGCGACTGTGGGCACGGATTACCTGGGTGCGGTGATCAGTGGGGACTATACTCTAATATGGGTTAGTACCCCGGGTGACTGGTATGTGCGAACCCCAGGAAAAAGAGTGGCCCCACACTGGTCTCGTATGCAAAACCTTTTGATAAAAGCCACGAAGCTCCGCATGACAATCATAGTGTTTGGCCCCCCAGGATACGTTTGGAAGTTATCCCCAATACGTGTTACTCTGGAAGATCTCAAGTTGACAGTGATACGGATGCGGTTGTGTCATTTCGGTATCCGGTTTAATATGCAAGACAATACACCGAGTGGTACCTGTATGCAGGTAGCAACATCAATACCGATTAGCTCTAAGTTGCGGACATGTACGTGCAAATTGGCGATACCACAACATGTGTTGGATTGGTGCGGCCAAGCGGTACGACATGCCGAATGGCGAGCTCAGACACGCATTGCATTCATCCGTCACCTCAACGACAAAATCCTGGGAAGCAACACTACGCACGGAAACGTGCCGATATACTTGAACACCTATACACGTACGGACCACAACATCCATCACTATGTGACGACCAACAAAGGAGGACCGAAATGGTCTGATGTTATCCGACGTGTAGCAATTAACCTGGACACCAATACGGTTATTCAGGATATCGCAGTAGCCGGTCAACCAACAGGATATGATTGGCATGCGCAACTACCTACAGGGGTTGCCAACATCAGTACACGGATGCACTGGCAGCCCGAGGAACCGGTCATGCTCGGAAACGAGCCCACTCAATCACCACAGAAACCTGGACGCGTCATCATAGATGACTGTCCTTCTCCCCTCCCGACTCTGGAGATTGAAGCATGTACCCATTCATCCGCGACGATGGGCACGCAGACCGGTGAACGCGACGAGCAAATCTTACCTACGGAGTCGCGTATCAAACAGAAGGAAAGGCTCAAAGCCGAAAAGGAAGCAGGCATCAAGCTTCGCCGCGTCAAAAAGCACGTTGAAGTCGGAAACGATGATTGCGGTGACGACTTGTCGGGGCTCGGACAGGATCTTTTGGCGACCTGGAGCACTGACGTCCCTGTTGAGCTGATTAGCTCAGACGAGGATGATGACCTGTTCCTTACCCTCCCCACATCTATGCCCGACACACGCTGACATATATAGCATAGTAGCTACTCTATGCTATGGTCACAATAATTGCGTGGATATGTTGGAGCTTTGTGGAGGTGAGGGCGGTATTTCAGAGCTTGCCTTCTCAAGGGGTCTTTCCTCAGGAGGCAACTTAGACAAGACCACGTGTGTCGACCTGGGAGATCCCTCGGTGCAGCGAGCTGTAGATCATTACTTCTCAATGTTCCACGTACGAGTAGCCATGCTACAGCCCAGTTGCCGCACCACAGGACCACCGTCCTACTACAGCTACAAAGTCAACCACAGCACTTGGGAACAGCATCATAAATAAGATTTGCCACACATAACTTATTGTGGCAACATAGCTGTTACTCAAGATAATGCACGGAGGTGGTTTATACGCGAACAACGCACAGGCACATGGGTGGATGCTATTTCCCCATGGAAAGAACTTGCCAACCGATCGCATATCACAACCGTACACATCGACCAATGTGCGACGGGACTTAAAGATACGGCTGGTGACTATATCAAGAAGCCGACAAATATCACCAGCAACGACGAGACGATTCTTAAACCTTTTGAGCGGCTCAAATGCAACGGTCAGCATGTGCGCGCACAACCGTGCAACAGAGAGCTTGCACTGGCACAAAAATACACTCGACGACTGCAGTCTGCCCTTGTGGAAGCCGTCTATTTGGCGAAAGCCATCGACACCACGCGCGGAGACGCGCCTACACGTACTGCGCATGCTTATCCTGCTGACCTTCTTGGTCAAGCTGAACCAGGAGAATATATGAGACGCATCGGCGATCGTATCATCCCAAAAGTGGCTACATGCCCAGCATGCATCGACAACGTCCGACAGGATAGTCCCAGCCACAACAGAGACCCTACACAGTGTAAGTATCATGATTCTATCTCTGTGTATTGGCCATGTCCTGCATGCCAAAGGGACCTTACGAGAAGCAGGGGTGTTATGAACCACCTCGAGACTGAACCCGGCAAATGTCGTTTTGCTGAGCCGTTCGAACTCCCAGATGATCATGATCCCGAGGGCAACAATGTGCCAGCTTAGTGGAACCCTTACCCAAACCTGGGGAGGGCCAAGCTTCAGCATCGGGTGGCCGTCAGGGCGCTCGCGCCGGACCACCGCGACCACGAGCCTTTGGGAACGCTGATCCTACATCTGGCGCCAGCAGTTACGATGTGCTGCGAGACGCGCCCGAGCGTGGAAATACGCCTTCCGCGTCTTCTGGCGAGCCGCCACAGGTAGCGGCCCGCCGCGGCCGCCTACAAGGCGTACCGCCACCGCCAGATGCAGTTGGCGAAGGAGACCGACTGCGGAGAGCTACAAGGAACCCTCTTGCCTCAACCGGCTCGGGGGCTCCGCGACTGCCCGACTGGGCGAGATTTGACATCCAACGCAGTCTGCAAAATCTCCGTAGTCACGAACCTCATGTAGTCAAAAAGGAACTCCGTAAACTGCACTTACGGTGGTATCATGCGAAGGAACCCAAGATGAGGCGAATCTCAGACAAAGTGGGACTGGACAACGTTCGACTAAATATGATCAAAGAAATCTGTGACACATGTCGGGGATGTAGAGCATGGGAACGCCCAGGTAATTCGACGCTACCTTCTGTAAGCCTTCCCGGAACTTGCCTCGACGAAGGCGAAGTAGATCTCATGTTTTACGAGAAACGAATCATATTTCATATTATGGACCGATGTATTCGCCTGGCAGCAGGCCAAGAGCTTTCCGATAGAGAACGTGACACTATACTCGACGCCTACCACTACTGCTGGATTGCTTATCGTGGGCCCTTCAAAGTCTTGTATTCAGATGGAGAAGGCGCCCTAAGCAATGACGCTGCCAAGGCCATGATGGCGAACAAGGGTGCGACACTTCGTATCCGAGCGCCCGGCCAACGCGCGACCTCGATCGAGTCGCGCAACGGTATTCTTAGGGGTACTCTCCATATGATTGAGGAAGAGCTGAACAGACACAACATCCCTGTTGTATTTACTAGAGTATTGGCTGAAGGCATCTTCGTCACCAACGCCTTCGCGTTTTACAACGGAGTATCGCCATGCCAATCACACTCTGGGCGACAGCCCTCCTTTCTTCCTGACCTCGACACCCTTGACTTCCCTAAGGGACCCGAGACGTCAGGTCACGAACGAGAGCGCTGTGTGAGGGAAGTTAGCCTGGAAGCAATAACTCAAGCCACGGCGGCAGCTAAGACAAATCGTGCTCTCAGGGCTAAAACGGCTCCAGATGGTGCTCGCCTTTACTCAGCAGGGGACTTGGTCGACTATCACCGACCTACTGCCACTAAGGACGATCATGGAGGCTGGAATGGCCCGTTTCCCGTGATCCGTAACGTGCCTGAACGAGGAGACGTCGTCGTCAAGGCAGGATCACGTGAGGTAATTGTAATATATCCTGATGCTCGTCACACGCTTTACATTGAATGCCTCCTTACCAGGGAACTTGGCATGGACAACATGGCCATGCGCACCGTCCTTACATATGTGGCACACCTTGGTGCAGGGAAACCTGTCAAAGTCTTTGCTTATATTCCAGATTACAAGGGGGAACCTCAATCTTTCGGACGACAGCGCGTTCCACCCGCGCGTGCATCTTGCACAACAGTATCTCGTGCGAAATTTATTCCGAGTTGAACGTGTAGTAGCAGTTAGATTGGCCAAGAGTGTGTCTAATCGACCTGCAGCAAAGTACGCCACCGGGTCTACACTGATCCACGACGACAGCGATGTCAATCCAGCCTTCCACTATTATGAGTGTGTGGGCACCGGCCTGAACATCTCTCAAATCACTGGTAGCACTCACTCCAGACTCATCCAGTGCTTGACGTCACATGTTCCTTCCCTAGGATTTCATGACGACCTTGCCAAGTATCAGCACTTGGGCACAACGTCTGGAGAACACGACCAGCCTGGAGACAGGCCTCCACCAGACACCCCAGGTGGTTCATCACCAAGTGAAGGTCGCCTGTTTACAATCTACGAAGAAAACGAGGAACATGACATCGAAGCTATGATGATGGAGGAGTGGTACGATGAGTTAGGTATGGACCTTCATCCCACAACGGTTACTGACGATCATCTCTACCGCGTCCAAACAACTATGCTGCCCGACCGATGTTCTGGTCTCAGCATCCGTGGACGAAGAAGATATCGTAGTGTCGAACATGCTCGGATACGAGCCTGAACCACAAGAGCCCTGTCTTATCTCTCTATGCTCAACTACACCTGACGAGGGCTATTCTCTTGACAGTGATGAACATGGTGCTTATGTGGAGTTCTGTTTTACACCAGAAATGTCAAAGTCGTGTTGGATCAGACCCAACTTGCACAGCTCGAAACTGACGTGGTCGCAACGATGAGAGTATACGTATCATCGTCTGCTAAACGTGCCGTGATAGTCAAGGAAGACGACCTACTCACCAAAGCCGACATAGCAGCACACCCTAAAGAGGTTAGTGAAGCTTTGTACGCCGAACTCAAGATCTGGGTTGATAGCCAGTGCTTTGAGATGTATGACCTATCTAAAGCTTCCAACATCATGACATCCAGATATGTATACAAGTGGACGTTTGTGAAGGTAGGCACCGAGAACGTTAAAACCATCCGTCTCAGACTTGTCCTTCGTGGATTTATGGACGCGGAGGCGTTCGATGGAGAAACCTTCTCAGGAACTGCTCGAAGGCAGTCCCAGAGGCTCCTGGCAAGTGAGGCGGCATGCCATCCAGAATGGATCTTAGCATCCATGGAGATCGATAAAGCGTTCCTCAAAGGCTTGACCTATGAGGAACTTGCTCATGCCACCGGCGAGGAAACTCGCATGGTTTGCTTCGCTCTTCCACCAGGAAGCGCCCAGGTGCTTCGTGCACGGCCAGGCTTCTTTTCTTCTTACGATGACAGCCGACACTGCCTCAGGTGCCTCAAGCCAGGGACGGGTGCAAAGGGCGCCCCAAGAGCGTTCTCCCTCAAGCTTCGTGCGACCACACGAGCTATAGGCCTCACACCGACAAGTTATGATCCTGAGTTTGAATTCAGTCAATATCAGTTAACAGCAAAACATGCCGACGACATCAACATGACAGTCCTAGAGAAAAATGTAGATGACTATGTACAACGTGCCGAAAAGTTTGTTCGTTAATGTTCGTTAGCCTGCGAGGAGCTCTCGCCTGCGCCCTTCTTACTCAAGTCTGGCTTGTGGTGTGTGTGGTCTCTCTCCAGAAAATTCAAGAGCCCGCCAACTTACAAGTCAGACGACTGAATGCTGTGACGCGAAAGCTGATCAGCAGCCCGAGACGCATCACCTTCCCTCGGATGAAACCGACGACCGAAGTAGATATACACAGTGATTCGGGGTATCGGAGGCTCACCGGGAAGGAAGACGATGAGACTAAGGGCTACGGCATACGTGGGGCTAACGTATTACGGCGAGGAAACTCGCCTTAAGGCAAATCCGACATCCACCTTTGCGACGGACTTTGTAAATCGCACCGATTGCAGGTGAGGTCCAGCTATGTCGCTGAGGCACTTGCAGCTGCGCACAACCTTGATGAGTGTTACCCTACGCTCATCACTCTCCACGAGATCAAGGCAGGGGCCCTGGCTCCACGACAACTAGGAGATATGCGTGAAGTTGGATGCCTAGCTATTCAAGTATCCCTTACCATAGACGCTGAGTCTGTACACAAATCGCTATCCAGCAGAGATCTTAAGATACCGACGGAACGGGCGTTGCTGGGACATATCAGCTGGATACGTGAGCTTATGGATATCGGTATAGTGCATAACGTGCAGTGGTGTGATACTAGAGACATGACCGCAGATGGGCATACAAAGGGGACTACCGATCGGGAGCTGCTTTTGGAGGTGATGTCAGGCACTCAGTCATTTAAGTATGATGTGAAGCAGTTTGTTCCCTGTCGGGGTCCTGAGGACAGAAACAAGCCTAAGTCAAATCAGTTTTAGTCTGTCCTTGTTGCCCCCGCGGTCCAATTTGCCAGCCTGGGCGCCTAATACAGAGGCGCCCTCCTAGTTGCTCGGAAGCGAGCCTTACTTTTCACGCTTGGTAACGAGCCTGTTCAGATTGATTCTGGCTCTGTGCTTTAATACCCTCTTGCTCGGAGAGGTATAGCCTGTTTGGCTTACTTCTAGCCGGGCCGATAGCCCTTTGATGTCCAAGGGGCTATCTCGCGAATGCGTGAAATGCTTTGCGAGGAAACTCGCCTTACAGTCTGGTGTTAGGCCAGACTGTAGGCATTGTTTTTCTTGCAAACAGTCGTGCGCGCGGCCTTTGTAGAGCCTAACGGCTGCGCGGCTATACTCACCGTCTCCTCCCCTCCCGACTTTAAGGGTAGCTCATTGGGAGATGTTATATAGGATCGGGAGTATAGCTCGCGCGCCGTTGCCTTTGGCTCAAGGCACGCGCGCCCTATTTGCCCGGACGCGGCTTGTGTTCGCTATGTGCTGGAAAGATCATTACATCGATCTTATCTCATCTTATCCGTCCATTCCCCTTGCTGAAGCACCACAGTACGGCACCGGACGCTATTTGCCATC
>CAUYUJ010016409.1:7500-32500 GCA_963575745.1 Prorocentrum cordatum | reverse complement strand
TCATGCGGTCCGTTGCCATTGGCTCAAAATTTTTCAAGGCGAAGCGATGTCGACTCCTCTTTCAACCAGGGGGCTCCGGGCCTCGCTACGAGGCCGATGCGGATTCTTCTAAGCACGCTAGCGATGGCAGCGTTCTGGCTGGTCCAATCGACACCAAACAAGGAGACTCGCGAAAAGGTGGAGGAGGCCATCCGCCTCGCGCGACAGCGACGCGTAGCAGCAGCAGCGGCAGCTGGGCCAGCAGGGATTCCCACAGCTACGGCGCAGGAGATGGAGCTGTCATCCGACACCGAGTCTCAAGCAGAGGCCATTCCAGAACCAGCGCGCCTCGACGTGCTCGAGCAGGCACCGACGGAGGCTTTCCTCGCGGCTAGTCGGCCGATCCGCGGGGCGACCAGGGGCGTCCGCGAGGATCCCATTGGGGGGGATTCCAGCGACCCCCGGATCGGCATCGGGAGCGAATCCCATGCCTCGGAAGCCACCCCCGAAGCCTTCGCCAAAGGGCGTGCCGACACAGGCGCGCCGCGGCTCTCAGTCACCAATGCCGACAGCCCCGATGCAGCCGCTTCCGGCCTCGCAGCCGCCGATGCTAGGCTGCGAGCATCCTCCGGAGGCCGTCGGGTACTATGGCAGCCAGTGGGGAAATTGTGCCAAGTGCGCCCGGCGCGGCACGAGACTGGCGCGGGTGCCCCGCGGGCCGGACGCGGGAGAAGCATATCCAGAAGAGCGACCTTCTTCGGCCGCCGAGGCTGCGCGCGCGGCAGCGACGGCCGCGCAGAGGGCGGTGGGCCTACTTCGTGAAGACAGTGGATTTCGCCAAGGGGCCGCGGCTCTCAACGCGGTGGGCAATCTCAGCGGCATGCTGCAGGGCCTCCAGTGGCACTTGCACAATGTGCCCGAAGGCGTGCGCGCTCTCGGCCGGGTGCAGCAGCAGCTCGACCGGATGATCGAGTTCGCCGTCAGCAACCAGAATCATCCGACGCAGGTGGAGGAAGGATTGGCCCAGACCAATCAGAACCTCATGAGGATTCGCCGCATGGTCGAGGCGATGGAAGACTTCGGAGAAACGTTCGACGGCATCCAGTCGGGGATCGAGTGCCTGGCGACGAACGTCCAGGGCCTGCAGAAGGCATGAACCAGGTCGTCCAGATGCTTGTTCAATTGGGGCGGCTGTGGCCGCCCTTGTGAATCGCGCCAACCTCCAGATCGGCGGTGGCCAGAGCAGCCGGGGCGCCGGAGACGGTCAGACCACTGCGCCGACCACCGCAACGTCACCGACCTTTCCGAGCACAGACGGGTGGGAGATGATCTGAGACGGCCGAGCAGGCCGACCGGCAAGGCTCGCGACCTCACGCGTTCTGGGTTGCACCTGGTAGCAGACTTTTCTCTAGGCGGTGCCTGCCGCTGCCGCGAGGGTTCTGACAAAATGCGCAACGAATGATCGGGTCCCCAGGGGGGGCTCGGACCTGTCTCGTCTCTTTCTTTACCCACCTTCTGTTACCCTCTATCCAGACGACCAGCCTGCCCCGGAGCTCTCGGCCTCGGATCCGCGGATCTCGCCTTCGGAAGCCTGTGGCTGGGCGGCGACTCCTTCAATGGCGACCGTGAGGTCGCCATGCCGCGGGTTGTTAAAGATGCTCTTGTGCAAGGAGTGCCCGGTCGCATGAGCGAGGGTCTGAACGAGTCGGAAGGTAGGGCCCTCTTCGAGAATGGCGGCGGCTCAAGAGCCAGGGCCGCATTCATGGAAGTCTGCTCTCCTCCACGCGTGGCGCCAGAGGTTGAGCGACTAGGCGGCGTTCTCGGGCGCGACCCCAGTAAGGGCCGGCTGCTCGGATGGGATTCTTTTGGTCCTCGGCAAGTCAAGGACCTCTGGAGGCAGACAGAGGAAGAACAGCCAGAAACCATTCGGATGTGCTCTGAATGCAAAGTCTTCTCCGCCATCAACCGACTCAATGAGAAGACAGGGGGCGCCGACACGTGGCGCCAGGAAGCGATGGGCGGATTGCGCGATCTAATCTTATGTATGGAGATCGCCAAATACTAGACCGATCGGCGCCGATATTTCGCATTCAGGCATCCTCTGTTCGCGTCCTCATGGGGCGCCGAGGTCATGCGAGCAATATATTCCCACCCCGGCGTTCGACAGCTAAGGGTCGACATGTGTTGCTTCGGGCTCCAAGTGGGCGCCGGAGGTCTCAACGAGAAACCCATTGGTCTGTTGTCTAAACATCGCAAATCATTTGGCTTCTAGAGGGCCACCTCTGCACCGGAGGTCGCAGGCGCGCGATGCTTGAGGGCGACGCCCCGACCTCCAAGGCCGCCAGGTATCCCCCCCGGTTCTGTCGCCTCGTGGCCCCGTCGGTCGCCGAGCAATGGGGCGGAGGGTGTCGAAGCAGCGCGCCGTCTTGGGCCGAGCTCAGCGAGGAGTCCTTCTCGGGGGAAGCCGCGGCAGGAGGTCCGCTTGATGACCTGCCGGAAGAGGCGGAAGCGGAGCTATCCGAGGACAGCGGCGATGAGCAAGGGGCACGGAAGCAGACAAGTGCCCATGCCAAGATCGAGCCAGAGGCGGAGCCTCTCGAGGAAGAAAAGCGGCTCATTTACAAACTCCATGTTAACATGGGCCACCCCGACGTGAGGACATTCTGCAGGGTCGTGAGAGCTGGTGGAGTCAAGCGCCATCTTGTCATATGGGCCTTGAACAAGTTCAGATGTGACGAGTGCCGCGAGAGGCAGAGAGCCGGCAACCGCCGAAGGGTAGCCCTGCCCAGGACCTTCCGTTTCAACCACATTGTCGGAGTGGATCTATTCTACACAGAGTACCAATGTCAGACGCCTCCGTTCCTGAACGTGGTCGACCACGGCTCGATCCTCCAGGTATGTATGAAGCATCCCGACGCTCGGACTGCCACGACCTGGAGGGCTTTCGTCAGTTGCTGGATCCGCCCGTTCGGTGCCCCCCCATTTTGTCTTGTCGGACGGCGGCTCGGATTTCAAGGGGAGGTTTGCCCGGGGCTTGGAGCAATTCGGAGTCATGCATCACGTTTGAGATGCTGATTCGCCTTGGCAAAATGGCCGCGCCGAGAGGCGCGGTGGATGGGTCAAGGAACGGATTCAGGCCGAGGTTGAAGCGTTCTCGGTCGTCAGCACGATCGAGGATCTCGACGCTCTGGTGCGCGAACTCACCTCTCACAAGAATTGGTTCTGGCACCGAAGAGGCTTCTCGCCTTTGCAGCTTGTCTTCGGGGAGAACCCCGGATGCCGCGCGAAATCCTGTCTGACGTTTCCAGGGCGGTTTTCGGCTGGCAGGACGTGATCCAGACGCCTGCTGAGCAGGATTCCGCAGGCGCGGAATTCGCCAGAGCCCATCGGGTCCGAGAGGCTGCCAGATGGTTGGCCCTCGAGGCGTCTGCTGGGGGCCAGATCAGCAAAGCGTCCAGGTCCCGGAACCCTGGACTGAGGACCTTTACCCCAGGCCAGTGGGTCTACGTCTGGCGTCACCTCGCCAGGGCCTCATCCAGAGATGATGCGTTGGGAAGGAAGATCTCGAGGGGCGGCTGGGCCGGCCCCAGGGTCGTGGCCCCGTGCGAGCGTGGGGCCGTCTGCGTGGCCGTGCGTGCCAGACTGTGGAAGCGTAGCGTCGAGCAAGTGCGACTTGCGAGCTCTCAGGAGAAGTTCGGTTTGCAGATGGCCCAAAACCTTCAATGGCGCGAGCTGTTGCAACAGGTCGGCACGCGACGGGCGTCCGCGGTGCTCCGAGAATTCCCGGCCCGGGTGGCCCCAGGAGCGCGGGCGAGGACCCCTCCCCCGAAGTTCCAGCGCCTCCCACCGTTGTAGGCGGTCTGAACTTGTGACCGCGCCGCAGGCCCTCGTATGCGGGCTCGGTTTCAGTGCAGCCAGGGTCAGAGAGGACTCTCCTTCCTTCGGTCCCCGAGGAGTCCAGCGTGACTCCCGGTGCTAACTCCTCTCTCGGGCTTTCTCCTCTCGCCTCTCTTCCGGGTTCTTCCCCGGGGATGTCGCGGGAGGTCTCTGGAGACCGACCTGCGGCCGGTCCGCCCGAGACCGGTGCCGGTGTCGACCGACCCGATTCCGGAGAGGCCGATGTGGCCCCCTCCCCGGGTGCCGCCCCCTCCTCGCTCGGAGCGCCTCCGCCCTCGCCCTCCTCTGCCTCCTCCGGGCCTCTCTCCTCTTCCTTCCCCCTCCTCTCCGCCTCCTCCTCCGGCGCCGTCGTCGTCGTCTTCGCCCGGCCCAGGCCCCAGTGGCGAGGAGTCTCAGGCCGGCGCTGGGCGGGGGGAGCGCCGCCGAGTACCCGAGCTGCTACGACGATTCGAGGGCCGGCCCCGCTCGCTGTCACCTCTTCTTTCCCCCCCTCCATTGAAAATGAGCCGACCGAGGATTTTTTTTCCGGCGTGGTCCGGTGGTGGTGGTGAGGTCCCGGGAGGTGTTTTGGCCGGGCCGGCGAGCGAGAGCGGTGCGTCGAGGATTTCGGAGGAGCCCGGTTGCCTTGCTGCCAGCCGGGGCGGCGAGGTCACACTGAAGCGTCCATCTCCGGACCAAAGGGCTGCGGTGCGCAACCGAAAAGAGTGGGGTGCCGTGGTGGCCTCGGGCGCCGTTGAGGTCACCCCTCCCCAGCGGGCTGATATAGTGAGGAAGTTTCAACCGGAGCGCATAATATCAATCAGAATTGTTATGATGTGGAAGCCAACGGAGGGTGCCCTTTACAATCCAGAGGCGAAATCCCGATGGTTCGTGCACGGCCATCGTGACCCTGATTCCGGTTCTTTGCACGTCTACTCACCTACGCCGCAGACGTCGAGCATCATGATGTTCATTCAGGTCTTGATGTCTTGCATCGGACGTCGAAAATGATTTCTGCCAGTCGGACCCTATGTCGCGGGCAGGTGGTGAATATGCGTGGAACCATGTGAGGGACTTGAGCTGGCTCCGGGGTCGCTAATTAATACGGTTGAAGGCTAACGTTTGCGGGCTAGACGACGCGCCAGTAGCGTGGCGACAGACAGTGGTTCGTCTTCTTGAACAATATGGATGTTGCCGGTTTCTTCTAGAGAAATGCTGGTGGCTCCGGTGCGGGCCTCAGGGTGAGATCTTGAACATGTTATTGCTCGAAGTCGACGACTTCTTCATTGGCAGTGCCAACCCTGAAGCGCGTGCGTGGCTGAGGCAGGTTCTTGAGTTTAGATTTCGGTTCGGTAAGTATCGCGACTGCCAGGCCGGTCCAGTAGACTACGCGGGGCGGAGGGTGACAATGGGCCCTCAGAAGGCTGTGGTAGATATGGAAAAGTACATACTTGTGGAAATTCGTCCGATCTCCGTCCTGAAGGGCAGACTGAGCAGCAAGGGCACTCCACTCGAGAATGACGAATTCAATTTGTTACGCTCGCTAGGTATGCAAGTTTAACTGGTTGGCCGCGAGACACGACCAGAAGCTGCGGGTGTAGCTGGCGTCCTTGCTAGTAGAAAGCACCGACGACGGGAGACATCTCACTTGCCAACCTGCTCTTGCGACGTCTGAGGTCGTCCGCCTCCGGGGGGCTGGCTGTGTGGAAGTTAAGCCCAGAGAATCATGCTTTTGTATGATTCTCAGACGCTGGTGGAGTGGGCGCTTTCGACCATATGGTGGACGATGAAGGCCTGCCAGTGGATCCGACGCAGGGTGCTTGGATGGTTCTCGCCACGGATCGTGCCATCACCGACAACCAAGCAGTGCGTGCATCAATGCTGGGTTGGCGTAGCTCTAAACTACGACGTAAGGTTCCGTCTACTTTAGCCAGCGAGACGCAGGCGTTGGCCGCCGCGGTGGCAGAGGTCGAATATATGCAAATATTGTTTCGCGACATCATGTTCCGGGATCTGGAGGTTAGGGGCCGCCGCCGGCGCTCAGGACCATTCATGATTGCACTTCGACGGGGCTGTCGTCTCGGCTCCAGAGAGCATCAATTTCACGCAGTGGGCGCAAAGCCCATATGACAAGATGATGAAGGAAGTAAATTCAGGAGCCAAATATCGAATAACTGCTATAGACTTAGCCATCGCGTGCGAAGCTCTAGAGCAGGCCAGAGGAAGAGCGCGGTGGATACCTCACGGCAAGATTCCCGTGGGCGCCCTTGCTAAAGATGACGTCTCCAAATGCAATGCAGCATTCTTTGATCTCGCGGCCAGCGGCCGACTAGTTCTGGTCGACGAAATCGACGAGGTGGAGCGTGGGAAGTCCAACCCGAGCCTGAAGAGCAGAACGCAGGCCGCTTCTCGCAAATATCTCGAGCAAGCCAACGCGCTGTCGTGGAGCGAGTTCCTGGGCCAGGGTCCCGGACGAAAAGGAGGAGGTGGTGGTAGCGGTGGTGTGGTCGGTTTCCCTCCCTCTCCCTCCTCTCCTCCTCAATCCTGTATTCCGAATGCTGTCTTTCAGTGGTGTCTCGATCAATTTTCCTTTCTGTCTGTCTGCATCTGTATCTCTATCTCTTGTTTATTGCCTCCCAGGGTTGTCCGGGCAGCGGTCGCAATGGCCTACTGTGTCGCATCTTGCCCAGCGGCAGAGGCTGCCGGGGAAGCTAAACTTGCGAGAATTTCCGACAAGTGTACTAGGTCCGGATTTTCGATTTCAGGTTTAGCATTAGTCTCGCCCTTAAGGTTTTCGACCGTTGTGACTGATTAGGGCTCAAGGGAACGCATTCGCCGGACCCCTCAGCTGTCGCATAGTATCGTTTATTTATCTGTTCTGTGCCGGCAGTGTCGTTCAGTGTCGTCTTCCTGTTTCATGTTCTCTGATGTCATTTCATTTGTCATTGTTTGAGGTCGTGGGCGCTTCTGGAGGGTCCTTGGAGCTTCTTGGGGCCTTTCGGTCGTCTCTTGGGGCTGCCTGGGATCTTTTGTAGCATTCTGGAGTCGTACTGGTGCCATCTTAACCGTCTTGTAGGTTTCTTGGGCTGTCTTGGAGACCATGCAGGGCCATCAGGGATGTTTCGGAGGCTATCCTGTTCGTCTTGGACTCCGTCGCCGCCGTCGTCGCCCCCGCCGTCGTCGTCGCCGCCGTCGTCGCCGCGAGTGCTTCCGCTGCCCAGGGGGGGGGGGGGGCAAGAGGGGGGGGGGTCGGTGACGGGGGGGGGAGGAGGGGGGGTGGAACATGAGCGGAGGATGAGAGGCGGGGGGGGGGGGGGGGGCGGGGGGGGGCGGAGGGGGGGGCGCGCGGGGGGGGGGTGTCGTGGAACGCGGCGCCACTGCGTACTTGGGACGCGGAGGAGGAGGAGGAGGAGGACGACGACGATGCGAATGCGGAGGAACAGGAGGACCAGGCGATCAAAGAGGCCCCTTCCTTTTTTATATTATTCATGTTGCATGGTGTGTGTGTGTGTGTGTGTGTGTGTGTGTGTGGTGTGTGTGTTGTGGGTGTGGGTGTGTGGGGTGTGGTGTGGGTGTGGGTGGGTGGGTGGTGGGTGGGTGGGTGGGTGGGTGGGTGGGTGGGTGGGTGGAGGTGGGTGGGTGGGTGGGTGGGTGGGTGGGTGGGCGGGCAGGCGGGCGGGTGGGTGGGTGGGTGTCTTCTCTGATTCTTCTCTCTTCTTCTTCTTCTTCTTCTTCTTCTTCTTCTTCTTCTTTGTGTGTGTGGTTGTGTGTGTGTGCGTGTGTGTGTCGGATGGCGTCGAGGGTGGAGGCGCGCTCGTTAAAGCCAGGGCCATTGGAAGACGGCCCGAATCTCCAGATGTGGACGCGGAGAGGGGATGGGGGACGAGAGGACGGTGAAAGATAACAATCCCACTAGGTGGGATAGCAGCGTTGCACGAGCAGGAGCGTCTTTGAGCATGTAACGCGCCCGGCGTGTCATTGAGCATGTAACGCACCTGGCGTGTCATAGAGCATGAAAAGCGCCTCCGTCTCTCATGAGATCAGGGGAACTTTCGTGGCAATTTCGTGCCGGTGCGGGGGCCCAAGGATGGCCCCCAAGTGCGTTTAACAGTTTTAACGCCGTTTCGCGGGTCACCGAATAGCACGGATCACAAGCGTGTCGCATACAAGCCCGCAGAACGTGCATGTCAATCTTATGTTGTTCCCTTCTTGGCTGTTGTTGTTTATCCACCGCGTACCATTTCATGCCATCACTCGGGGGGGCGGGGGCGGTTTCCCGGCAAAAAGAAGCTGGCTGCTGGTTCGCGACGGAGAAGAAGAAGCTAAAAAACAGACTTAGCTCAGACTTCAAAGGCGGCGCCGACTCAGCTTCGACTTAGTGGCGACTTCGGTGGCCAGGCCGACTCAGCTACGACTTCGCTCAGACTATTAAGGCGTTGCCGACTCAGCTTCTGACTTAGTACTGTTCGTTAGTTTTGTTCGACTCAGCTTATGACTTGGTCTTAGACTTGAAGCTGCCACGACCCATCTGGGCAGCCCCTGCTCAACCGGTGGTGCGTGGGGGGCGGCGCAGTGGCCGCCGGCAGCGCCAGCCGCTAAGACTTTGATTCCAAGACTTAGTTGAAGAAGGGGGGGCGTCGGAACACTTGGAAAAGGGGGGGGGGGGTGCGTTTTTGCGTGTGTGTGTGCGCGCACATCGTGCATGCGGGGCCATCGTCATCGGGTAGGTGGGTCGGGGATGATGCAGCCAAGCCATGTTGGGGGGAAATGTGGTGACGGTGACCCGGCCGGCTGGGGTTCCCACAGCTTGCGTCGGCGGGAGCTAGCCTACTCATGCTTGCAGATCAATGGCTGGGAGTACCTCTTGAAGGGTGGTTTCCCAAACAATAGGTTTCATGCAAAAGCCAGTGTCCAGCTAAGTAGGGTACCTCTTGATGGGTGCTTTCCCAAACAATAAGTTTCATGCGAAAAGCCAGGATCCATAGGAGCAGTGGAGAGACGGATGTTGCACGAGTAGGTGAGCTTCTCGGGCCGTCGTCATTGTGGGCGCGCCTCCGGCACTCTTCAAGTGCGTTCGGGCCCCCGCTCGCGGGGGTCCTGGGCCCTCCTTCGCAACGCCCGCGAGGGCCCAAGAACCGCTTCGGCGGCCGACACTTCAACAATCGACTCAGCAAAAAGTGAATGACTTAATGTTACAAGAAAAACGGCTTTGCCATGATTCGGTCACAAGCAGACTCAGCACACGACAAACATTGACTTGGCTCGGTCACAGGACTTGGAAGGGCGACCACCACGTGCTCCGTCTCTCCGCAGCGGGGATTGCCGCGGAAAGGGAACGGAAGGAAACGCGGGGGGCAAGAGGAATATTAGCCTGAATAAGTGTTTAAGATGTTGAAGGGGAGGATGATGGGTGGGTGGGGGGGAATGGGTGGTGGGGGGGGAAGGGGGCAGAGGAAGAGGAAGGGGGCGGGGGTCAGACCGACAGGAGTTGAGGTCTGAAGGGGGGTGGCAGGTGAGCGCACCGATCGGGGTCAGGCTCTTGAGTTTCTCGTCGTTCGTAGGCGCTTGGGCTCGGAAGGGCCCCGCGGCGGTTTTCCCCAACGGCTGTTGCCAGTAGTTTGGGCGGCGCCGAAGATCCCACGGGGCCATGGAGTGGCGTCCTCGCCGCGGAGGAAAAGGGGCCCAGTGGCATCAACAAGGAAAGGGCGGGGTAGTGTTTGGCCTGCCCGCGCCGCCGCCGGGAGTAGGGGCGGGCGGGGCGACTTGGCAGCCCTCGGCGTGGGCTCCGATCAAAGGCGGCGGGTGGCCCGGAGGAGGCAAGGCGGGTTGCGCCAGCGGCGGGGAAGGGTGGGCCGAAAGGGCGGGCGTCGCCCAGGACACCGCCAGGGGCAGGCAGCCAGAGGAGCGATCACGGAGGTCGCCCGGGCGCGTGCGCGACACGGATAGGAGTGCTGACGGGCGCGGGGGGTACCGGAGGAGGTCGAGGTCCAGAGTGAGGTCGAGGTCGAAGTCGAGGGGGAGGTCGAGGAGGGGCCGCGAGGAGGAAAGGAAGCAGAGAACCAGGTCAGAGGAGGTTCGGCACCGCAAAGGGAAAGATAAAGACAGGGAGCAAGAGAAAGGGAAGGATCGCTACGTTCACCTGCCGGTGAAGTCCAAGGAGAAGGACGCGCCTCGTGGTCGGTCGTCGCGGGGGGAAAGGGGCCGATCAGATAAGAAGACGAAAGAGGAGAAGGGAGGTAAGGGGGGGGAGGAGCGGCACCGCGACCATGCTCCAGGGACTTCGAGTCCAACGGAGAAGGGCGGCAGGGAGGAGAGGACGCAGGCGCCGCCCCGGGGCGCCGCGCCCACTCCAGCGAAGCGCAAGGAGAGGGACAGGACCGGGAGTGCCAGAAGGTCTGAGGAGCGGACGCCGAAGGCCGGAAGTCCCGACCCAAAGAAGGGCAGGCGCGAGCAGAAGGGAGGAGGTGAGGAAGGGGGCGGCAGTAAAGGAGTGGCGAGGATGGACGGGCGTGGCAGGGCATCGGGGTTGATTCCAGACGACTCACACCACGACGTGACAGAGCACAACGGGATGAAGATACCTAAGAGCATCACGAAAACAAAATGGTCCGATAAAAGGGGCACCGCCCTGACCGATCCGTTTGGCGTGAAGATTGTCGATTACCTCTACAAAAAGGAAAATGACTATGCAATGAGGTTGGTTTCCAATGGGAAGTTCATCATACTAGAAGCTTGCCGGAACTCGTTCGAGCACGCCCTGATCCACTCCGTGCTTTTCGAGATTCGGGATCGCTCGGCCCC
The DNA here is from genome assembly GCA_963575745.1 of Prorocentrum cordatum. Lineage (NCBI taxonomy): Eukaryota > Dinophyceae > Prorocentrales > Prorocentraceae > Prorocentrum > Prorocentrum cordatum. The sequence continues at coordinate 21,844 of CAUYUJ010016409.1, read as the reverse complement.
CATCCAACTAAACTTAGAGGCGCTCTTTACCAAGATTGCGAAGGAGAAGGGCTTGAAGACAGATGAAAAGGAGTATAAGAGAGAGGTGGCTAATGACCTGGCTAAGGGAATCGTCAAAATGTTGTGGGAGAGGCAGGGGTTCGGAGAGGGCCCAGTAGACGGCGAGTTGAAAAAGATGCAGGCCACAATAGACCGTCTAGAGAAGGAGAACACGGAGTTGAAGAAGGGTGGGAGGAAAGGGAAGAAAGAAGACGACGATGAGGATGAGGAGGAGGAGGAGGAAGGCGAAGAGCAGAAAGTGGACTTGGACCAAGAGCTGATGTCGTATTCGCGAGGGGGAAAGACAAAAGTGCTCAGGGCATCGGGGGTGACGTGCTTCAAGAAGGCGCACATCGACGGGAAGATCAAGGGCTTGGGGCTGGAAGGGGAAAAAGCGAAAAAAGGCAGAGGAGCTGGGAAAAAAGCTGCAAGAAAAGTTCCGGGCACTGGCAAAGAGTCAGATCGAAGAGGCGACGTTGCACGACCGGGTCGGGGAGCTCCTGGTCGAGTGGGGGGTCCCTCCCAAGACGTTCGGGGGTAACAGCAATACCGACTACGGGCGCATGGTGCGGCTGCTGGCCGCGGCCGTGGTGTGCGCCGAGTGAGTGGAGGGGAAGCGCATGGGGCGCAGGTCTGTAGGAGAGGTGAGTTTGCCGAGTAGGTCGGATGAAGGGGTTCATATTCATAGGATGGTGTGCCAATTTTGTTCTTTGCTTTACCGGGGTTTGCGGCAGAATCCTGCTAGGCCCGGTGAGGTGGGAAAAGCGGCTAGCGCAGTCCTGTGGGTCTGGGGTAGAAGTCTGATCGGCTTGTTTGCCAGCAGCCGGTCCCAGTGGCATCGTAGCTGGGCCACGCGTTTGAAAAGGGCAGGGGTGAATTTCTTTAGTTACAGTTTTGCATATTTCCGTGGGCCCGTAGGGGTGTACGTGAAGCTATCAGCAAAAATGAACGCAGCGTACGTTGGAATGTGCACTAATTCGGTGGCCGCCAGGGAGGCTTCTAGGGTCCGGAAGTTCAGACAAGTTGGCATGGTTCACGTGGAGCCTGCCATCAAGTGGTGGCGGAAAACAGGCTCGTTTTTTTGAATTCGCGCCGGTGGTTTTCCGACTGTTCCGAGATAGGTTAGACGCAGCGGTAGCGGAAATGTTGTTGCAAAAGGAAGCCCAGCCGGAGCTAAACGCCCCGCATGTGCACAGGTGGCTGGGGCGAGAGCGCCCTGCGTTGCCCCGTTCTTCCTTGAACCGCCCTCCCGGGCGGAGACTTTGGGCGAGGGCCCGGAGGCTCGCCGGGGGAAGCGGTCTTACCAAGCCGCCGGGGGACGATCTGATTTCCCCTCAAGCAGAGATTTTTCGGACCGTGTATCTCCTCGGCGATGCCACTTTCAGCTCGTTCGAGATAGAAAAAAGGATAAGGCCCCACAGCGTTTCAGTGGTTGAATTGTATTTGCTGCATCGTTCTACGACGTACCTGGACGAGCCATGGCGTGGGAGGGCAAGGAAAAATATTGCCGATGCAATGGGTTGGAGGGGGTTGAGCGCGCCCAAACCTTCAAGACCACTAAAGATAGGAGCGCTGGCGCACGGGAGCTTCAAGGACGATGCGCGAAAACTGCTGAAAGGTATGCTGGATGGTTGTCGGGATGCTGCGCTGCCTCTGCACGTGCCGCGGGTGGGGGTATGCGAGGCCAAATGGCCGAGTATCCAGGATAGGTTGTGGAATTTTCGCAAATTCACCCGGCATCTGCGACGGGGCACAGTGGCTGCCGTGGAGTGCGTGTGCCAGAAATACCGCGGCAAGTTGCCCGGGGAAGCGTGGTCTGCTGGGGGGCACGTGGCGGTCCGCGGGTATCTGTTGCCTGGTTTGTCGGCGGCGGGGAGGGCAGTGGCTGGGGCCAATTCAAAGGAGACCGTGTTCCCCGGGAAGTTAGCTTTCCAACGGCATGCTCGCCAAGCCGTATGTGATTTCTGGAACAACAATAATTCAATGCCATTAGCGTTGCGCCGTGGGGGGGGGCAGGCAGGGTTGGGGCGTTTAGTAGACGAATGGGTGGAGGGCCAATGGGACAAGCACAAGCAGTGTTGCGTGGCCGACGCGATTTCCAATGCAGGCGTTCAAGAGCTGAAGAGAAAGTATCCAGACTTAGTTTGGCATTGCGAAGATCACCAGTACACCAGGCTAGTGGGGTATTGTCTTCGGTTATATAGCAGTCTGTTCGTTGATGCATTTTTCCGATCAGGCGAGGTCTTCCGAGTGGAAAGAACTACGCCGGCAGAAGCGGCGCGACACGTGCAATCGTTGATTCCCAGGGGGGTCCGGACTGCTTGTCGGTGGGCGTTCGCCCGGGCTAAGTGCGACAACCTGCCGGGGTGCCACTGCATTCCAAAAGCGAAGAAAGGGTTCACCTCAGCCAGGAGCGTGATTGAGTTTTCCAGGCACCCGCTGAAGAGAATTCACCGAGTCGTCGGCCGCGTGCTTAAAGATGTAGGAGAGGAGATGATGCGGGGGAACACGTTCCAGGCGTCCACAACGGCCGGGGCAATTGGCAGGCTGCGACAGTACAACGGAAGATTGCGAAGGTGGCAGCAGCGATTTCCTGGCGAGGCGGCAGACTGGGAAGTTGCATTCTGGGGCGAAGACTTGAAGGGTTTTTTCCCTTCGGTGCCACAGGAAAGGCTCATTGCTGACGTTGAGTCCTTGTTGCAGGAATTTGTGAAAAGCCGAGCAAATTCCCCAGGCGACCAAAACAATTTGGTGTTCGCAGTGTTTCCCAGGGGCCCTGGGAGGAGGACAGTCTGCGGATTGGTTCGGGACCCTGAGGGGGTTCATATTCCCTTGAAGAAGTTCATTCTGCCGTTATTACGCCACGCGCAAGAGGCGTCGGTGTTTTCCTGTGCTGGTGAGGTCGTGCGCCAGATTCGGGGGGCCTTTATCGGCTCGCCGCTGTCGCCAGCATGGTGTACGATTTCAGTTATGCAAAGGGAACGAGAGTGGATGAGATCAGCATCTAGCGGGATTTTACACGGTAGGGATATGTGGGAGGCGCTGCGGTACGTTGACAATAGATTGGTGGTTGGGCTCCGGCATCGGGGGGCGGGCACAGCGTTGGTTCCTACTTCCCTTCTGGACAGCACTTTTTACTTAGCGCCAGTTGTTCTTGAAAAGGAGCCAGCCAACGATTTTGTGGGAGTCCAAATAGTGACTTGGGGGGCGACGGTGGAAACGCAGTACACCGTGGAGGGCTTCGACGGGATAGAGCAGTGGGGCGGAAAAGGCGGATTTCCGGAGCAGCACAGGTGGCGGTACCGGAGCTCGCTGTCAGGGGGGAGCCAGTCGGTGAAGGTGGCAGGGCTTCTGGGGAGATTGCACCAAGCCGTGCGCCTGAGTTATCCGGTTCCTCGAGCACAAAGGGCAGCGGTGCAGCTAGTAGGGGTGTATTTGGCGCTAGGGCATGAGGCCGAAGAGATCGCGAGGGCGGTGTTGACAATTCGAAAGCGGTACCCGCATGTGTTGGGAAAGGTAGGTGAAAGGTTGGCACTGGCCGCGAGACGCGGGGACTTGACCGAGGTCTTGCGATTGCATGGCCGTTTGTGAAAGACTCCTCCTGTCGTCTTCACATTAGCGTGGCAAAAGCTGCGAGGCAGCAGGGCGAGCACTGGTACATCTGAAAGGGTGAGCGCGCGGGTGCGCGTGGTTATGCGTGCACGCGGAAAGGGGATGGGGGACGAGAGGCAAGAGGCGAAAGGGGGGGGGGAGGAGACGAGAGTGAGTGTGTGTGCGTGGGTGTGTGTGAGGCAACCCCTGTATCCAAGGGGCCGCTCTTTCGCTGCAGCCGCGTCGGATGGCGTCGAGCGTGGAGAAGCGCCTGTAAAGCCAGGGCCATTGGAAGACGGCCCGAATCTCCAGATTTGGACGAGGAGGGGGGATGGGGGACGAGAGGCAGTAGGCCGAGGTTTCGTGACAGTGCGCGGCATCGCATGGGGTGGGATAGGAGCTGGGGAGTTGAGGAGGGGGAGGAGACGAGAGCGAGTGAGTGAGTGTGTTTGTGTGTGTGTGTGTGAGGCAACCCCTGTATCCAAGGGGCCGCTCTTTTGCTGCAGCCGCGTCGGATGGCGTAGAGGGTGGAGGCGCGCTTGTTAAAGCCAGGGCCATTGGAAGACGGCCCGAATCTCCAGATGTGGACGCGGAGAGGGGATGGGGGACGAGAGGACGGTGAAAGATAACAATCCGACTAGGTGGGATAGCAGCGCTGCACGAGCAGGAGCGTCTTTGAGCATGTAACGCGCCCGGCGCGTCATTGAGCATGTAACGCACCTGGCGTGTCATTGAGCATGAAATGCGCCTCCGTCTCTCATAAGATCAGGGGAACTTTCGCGACAATTTCGCGCCGGTGCGGGGGCCCAAGGATGGCCCCCAAGTGCGTTTAACAGTTTTAGCGCCGTTTCGCGGGTCACCGAATAGCACGGATCACAAGCGTGTCGCATACAAGCCCGCAGAACGTGCATGTCAATCTTATGTTGTTCCCTTCTTGGCTGTTGTTGTTTATCCACCGCGTACCATTTCATGCCATCACTCGGGGGGGCGGGGGCGTTTTCCTGGCAAAAAGAAGCTGGCTGCTGGTTCGCGACGGAGAAGAAGAAGCTAAAAACAGACTTAGCTCAGACTTCAAAGGCGGCGCCGACTCAGCTTCGACTTAGTGGCGACTTCGGTGGCCAGGCCGACTCAGCTACGACTTCGCTCAGACTATTAAGGCGTTGCCGACTCAGCTTCTGACTTAGTACTGTTCGTTAGTTTTGTTCGACTCAGCTTATGACTTGGTCTTAGACTTGAAGCTGCCACGACCCATCTGGGCAGCCCCTGCTCAACCGGTGGTGCGTGGGGGGCGGCGCAGTGGCCGCCGGCAGCGCCAGCCACTAAGACTTTGATTCCAAGACTTAGTTGAAGAAGGGGGGCATCGGAACACCTGGAAAAAGGGGGGGTGCGTTTTTGTGTGTGTGCGTGCGCGCACATCGTGCATACGGGGCCATCGTCATCGGGTAGGTGGGTCGGGGATGATGCAGCCAAGCCATGTTGGGGGGGAAATGTGGTGACGGTGACCCGGCCGGCTGGGGTTCCCACAGCTTGCGTCGGCGGGAGCTAACCTACTCATGCTTGCAGATCAATGGCTGGGAGTACCTCTTGAAGGGTGGTTTCCCAAACAATAGGTTTCCCAAACCAGTGTCCAGCTAAGTAGGGTACCTCTTGAAGGGTGGTTTCTTTTTCCCAAACAATAGGTTTCATGCGAAAAGCCAGGATCCATAGGAGCAGTGGAGAGACGGATGTTGCACGAGTAGGTAAGCTTCTCGGGCCGTCGTCATTGTGGGCACGATGTACGTCACGACCGAGATTTCGTGCCTCCGGCACTCTTCAAGTGTGTGTGTGTGTGTGTGTGTGTGTGTGTGTGGTGTGTGGCGTGTGTGTGGGTTGTGTGTGTGTGTGTGTGTGTGTGTGTGTGGCGGGGGGGGGGGGGGGGGGGGGCTCTTGGAGCGTCTGAGGGGGGGGGGGGGGGGGGGCGCATCTTGGGCGCCTCGGGGGTCCTCTTGAAGCTTCTTGGAGGCCTATTTCGAGACGATTGGGGGCCTACTGTGCGCCTCTTGTGGCCCTCTAGGCGCCTCTTGGCCCCCCCATTGGGGCGCTCTTGGGAGCTTGGGGCGCTCTTGGAGCCATCTTTGAGGACGTCGATCAGAAAAGAGGGGAGCTCCCATTGCCCCCCCCCACCGCCGGCCCGCTCCGCCCCGCGCGCGCGCGCCGCGCGCACCGCGCCACGCCGCGGCCACACCCACCGGCGCACGCACACTACGCGCACACACGCACATCACGCGCGCAACGCTGCGCGAGCGCGCACCGCACGCACGCAAGTACACGCACAGCACACGCGGCACACGCATCGCGTCGCGCGCGCGCACGCACGCACGCACGCGCGCACGCACGCACGCACGAGCGCACGCACGCACGCGCGCACGCGCGCGCGACACCCACACCACACGCACGCACACGCACACACACACGCACACGCACAGACAGACGCACACACACGCACGCGCGCGCGCACACACACGCACACGCACACACGCACGCGCGCGCACACACGCGCGCGCTCACACTCGCGCTCACACACGCACGCACGCACGCGCACGCACGCGCACACGCGCGCGCGCACGCGCGTGCGCGCGGGCGCGCGCACGCGAACACGCGCGCACGCGCGCACACGCACGCGCACGCGCGTACGCGCACGCGCGCGCCCACACACGCACACGCACACGCACGCGCACGCGCAAACGCACGCGCACACGCACACGCACACGCACGCGCACACGCACACGCACGCGCGCGCGCACGCGCACGCCCACACACGCGCCCGCACCACACCCGGCACCCCTTACCCCCACACCCCACCCCCACCCACACCCACCCCACTACCCACACCCACGCCCACATCCCCCACACACCCACACACCCACGCACCCACGCACCCACGCGCCCGCGCACCCCCGCACACCCGCACGCCAGCGCACCACCGCGCACCCCCGCGCACCACCGCGCACCGCGTGCCCCCGCGCACCCCCGCGCGCCCCCACGCAAAAAAACCCCGCGCGCCCCCACCGCGCCCCCGCGCACAGTGTACCCCACGCACCCCCACGCGCGCCCCACGCACGCCCCATGCACCCACGCGCCCCGCGCGCACCCGCGCCTCCACCGCGCCGCCCTATCCGAGTCCCCGTGCGCCCCCTCGCGCCCTCCGTTCCCCCCGCGCCCCCGCGCCTGCGCGCCTGCGCGCCCTGCGCCCCGCGCGCCGTCGCGCCCCAGCGCGCCCGCGCGCAGCCCGCGCGCCCTCGCGCCCGCGCGTCCCGCGCGCCCCGCCGCGCCCCGCACGCCACGCGCACCACCGCCCCCCGCGCCCGCGCGCCCGCGCCCACGACCCACCTGCCCACGCCTACGCCCGCGGCCCCACCCCACGCCGCGCCCGCGCCAGATCCGCGCCCGCGCCCACGATCTTTGTTTCCTTATTATATTTAATACACACCTACGTCGTATTCCGGCCGATAGCGACCCAATCCGGGACCTCCCATCCGGACTGTAAAAAATCAATACAAAATGGCCGTGTTTGCTCAACATCGTCATTCTTGTCGCCGACGATGCGAAAAAACGTGGCAGGAATGGGACGCGGCGCGCATCGCGCGCGGCAATCAATCTGGGCCCGCCCATCCTGACTGTAAAAAATCAATACCAAGTCTTCGGTTTTTCATCTCAGCAAGGCCTGCCTTGTCGCCGACGGTGCGAAATATATGGCAGCAGTGGGACGCGGCGCACATATGGGACGCGGCGCACATCGCGCGCGGCCGTCAATCCGGGCCCGCCCATCCTGACTGTAAAAAATCAATACAAAGTCTCAGTTGTTTCCTCTCAGCATGACCTGCCTTGTCGCCGACGGTGCGAAAATTGTGGCAGGAATGGGACGCGGCGCGCATCGCGCGCGGACGTCCATGCGGGCCGCGGGCCCTCCCATCCTGACTGTAAAAAACAATGCAGAGTTCCCGTTTTTCCTTTCATCATGGCCTGTCTTGTCGACGACGATGCGAAATGCGTGGCAGGAATGGGGCGCGGCGCACATCGCGCGCGGACTTCTGGGGCAATCCCAAGGCGGGAGGGGCCACCTTACTTGTCAGAAGCAATGGCATGCTGATTTTCGCTTGCCCACATTTGTCGTCCACCCCGCAAAAGTGCATGGCAAGAATTGGGCGCGGCACCCCCCCCCGCTCGAAGTGAATGAAATGACCTTCTCGCTTGGGCGCCGGAGAGCGAAAATTTTCACCTAACAGCGAAACTGAGTAGGTTTCTAGTTGACTCAAAAGAGGCTCACAGATCACTCCACAGGGTCCGGGCAAGGCTTTGGAGTTTCCGTGCCCGGGCCCTGCGCTGGGTTCGGTTTTTCACCAACAGTTCACACACTTCGTGCTCGTCGCCTCTCAGAACGCCATTCCCAGGGCAACATTCTGAATAACCGGAATGCAACAGTCCACACACTTCGTCTTCTTCGAGTTCCCAGAACTCTCCATTCGACCACATTTTTGAATGCCCGGCGCCAACTGTAGGCACTTCGTGCTCTTCGACTTCCCAGAACTCCATTCCCGGGCCACATTTTGGATGCCCGGAGCCAACTGTAGGCCACTTCGTGCTCTTCGACTTCCCAGAACTCCATTCCCGGGCCACTTTTTGGATGCCCGGAGCCAACTGTAGGCCACTTCGTGCTCTTCGACTTCCCAGAACTCCATTCCCGGGCCACATTTTGGATGCCCGGAGCCAACTGTAGGCCACTTCCTGGTCTTCGAGTTCCCAGAACTCCATTCCCGGGCCACATTTTGAATGCCCGGAGCCAACTGTAAGGCCACTTCGTGCTCTTCGATTTCCCAGAACTCCATTCCCGGGCCGCATTTTGATGCTGATGCAGAGGCTGAGAATGGTGATGCTGAGGCTGAGGCTGAGGCTGAGGCAGGCAGGCTGAGGCTGATGAGGCTGAGGCAGGCTGAGGCTGAGGCCGAGGCTGAAGGCAGGCTGAGGCAGACGCTGAGGCAGGCTGAGGCTGAGGCAGGCTGAGTCTGAGGCTGAGGCTGAGGCAGGCTGATGCTGAGGCAGGCTGAGGCTGAGGCTGAGGCTGAAGGCAGACTGAGGCTGAGGCAGGCTGAGGCAGACGCTGAGGCAGGCTGATGCTGAGGCAGGCTGAGGCTGAGGCTGAGGCTGAGGCTGAGGCTGAGGCTGAGGCGGATGCAGGCTGATGCTGAGGCAGGCTGAGGCACAGAGGCTGAGGCTGAAGGCAGACTGAGGCTGAGGCTGAAGCAGGCTGAGGCTGAGGCTGAGGCAGGCTGAGGCTGAGGCTGAGGCAGGCTGATACTGAGGCAGGCTGATGCTGTGACTGCGACTGCCGCTGCCACTGCGACTGTCATCGCGAATGCGACTGCGACTGCGAGAACAGCAGAACTCTACAACTGGATTCTCATCTGAATCTTAAGGGGAATGCTTCCATATATGCTTCTACACATCGCTGTTAGGCTGCTTTGCCGGGATAATCTCAAAGTTGCGCTCCCGCTTTAACTCGGCGCACGTTTTTAGCTCGCCAATTCATTGGGCGCCGGGGCGTTCCAGGAGGCCCTGGGGTGACGAATGCCTGGGACGTTTTTGCTTGTTCAGGCTCTTGGAGGCCCGGGCTCCCCCTTTGGGGCCGTTGTGGGGCCCTCTTGGGCCGTCTTGGGGGGCCTCTTGGGCCGTCTTGGGGCCCTCTTGGGCCGAGTTTGGCGCCTCTAGGTGGCCTCTTGGGCCGTCTTGGGGCGGTCTTGGGGGACTCTTGGGCCGTTTTCAACGCCGTGAAGGCCGACAAGTCGTATATGATAGAAATGTTCGTTTCCTCATCGGAATTTGACGATTTTGGTTTTCTGAGGCCTGTTGGGGCATCTTTTGGGGTTCTTGGGGGCTGGGGGCCTCTGGAGGCGTCTTGGGGGCGTCTTGGGGGCGTCTTGGGGGCGTCTTGGGGGCCTCTTGGGGCCCTCTTGGGGCCTCCCGGGGGCCTCTTGGGGTTTCCTGGGTGCCTCTGAATATTTCACCAATACACGGACTTTCTATATCATTCGTGTCATTGTTTTTCGCATTCTTATTTTTTATTATTATCGAAGACGCCTACGGCGAATCACCGCCGCCCCCTGCCTTTGTGGAAGCGCCTATGTGGCCGAACGTTGAGGCCACACCTGCCAAGCCATCGGACCATGTGTTCCCCGACTCGGTTTGGAAAGCCTTCGGGGAACACGTGGGCGTCTTGATGGTCATCGTCGCCGTCTTGGAGGCCTCTTGGGCGATCTTTCGGCGATCTTTGGGGGCTCTTGGGCCGTCTCGGGCCGTCGGAAGGCCGAAAAAAGGGAAATGTCCAAATCCAGCAAAAACCTTGGGAAAATCAGTGATTTTGGCATCTGTTGGCCTTCCTGGAGGCCTCTTGGGGGCCTCTTGGGCCCTTTTGGGCCAGCTTCGAGCCAACTTCGGCCATCTTGGTGGGTTCCTGGCACGTCTGACGCCGTCGGGAGCCGTTTTGGGGGCCTTTCTGGGCCAACGGGGGACCCTCTTGGGGCGCTCCAGGGCCGTCTTGGAGGCCATCTTGGGCGTCTTGGAGGCCATCTTGGGCGTGTTGGAGGCCTCTTGGGCCGTCTTGGGGCCCTCTAGGGGCCATCTTGGAGGCCACTTGGGCCATCAGGGGGCTCTCTTGGGGGCCTCTTGGGCGATCTTGGGGGCTTCTTGGGCCGTCTTGAGCCGTCGGAGAGCCGAAAAGGCGCAAATGCCCAAATCCTTCAAAAACCAAAGGAAAATCAATGATTTTGGCCTCTTCGGACTCTCCTGGAGGACCTCTTGGAGGCCTCTTGGGCCGTCTGGAGGCCTCTGGGGGGCCTCTTGGGCCGTCTTGGGCCGTCTTGGACTCTCTTGGGCCGTTTTGGAGGCCGTCTTGGACCATCTCGGGCGGACTTGGAGGCCATCTTGGGCCATCTTCGCGATTTTTTGAGGATGTCCCGAGCGAAACGGCCGTTTTTTTTTTATTTTTTTTACTAAACAGCGTAGACTGATAGGTTTCTAGTTGATTTAAAAGAGCTCACAGATCACTCCACGAATCCGGGCAGGCGTTGGGAGTTGCTGATCGTAGCCGTGCCGGCTCGCTTTTCACCAACAGTCACACACTTCGTGCTCGACGACCTCTCAGAACCCCATTCCCAGGCCACATACTGATAACCGGATGCAACAGTCCACACTTGGTGCTGCCTTGACCTCGCCAGAACGACATCCCCGAAGGGACCACATTTTGGATGCCCGGAGCCAACTGTGGGCCACTTCGTGCTCTTCCATTTCCCAGAACTCCATTCCCGGGCCACATTTTGTATGCCCGGAGCCAACTGTAGGCCACTTCGTGCTCTTCTATTTTCCCAGAACACTCCATTCCTGGGCCACATTTTGGATGTCCCGGAGCCAACTGTAGGTCACTTCGTGCTCTTCGAGTTCCCAGGACTCCATTCCCGGGCCACATTTTGAATGCCCGGAGCCAACTGTAGGCCACTTCGTGGTCTTCGAGTTCCCAGAACTCCATTCCTGGGCATGATTTTGAATGCCCGGAGCCAACTGCAGGCCACTTCGTGTTCTTCGAGTTCCCAGAACTCCATTCCCGGCCCACATTTTCAACGCTGAGGCAGGCTGAGGCTGAGGCTGAGGCAGGCTGAGGCTGAGGCAGGCTGAGGCTGAGGCCGAGGCTGAAGGCAGACTGAGGCTGAGGCTGAAGCAGGCTGAGGCTGAGGCTGAGGCAGGCTGAGGCTGAGGCTGAGGCAGGCTGATGCTGAGGCAGGCTGAGGCTGAGGCTGAGCCTGATGCAGGCTGAGGCTGAGGCAGGCTGAGGCTGAGGCCGAGGCTGAAGGCAGACTGAGGCTGAGGCTGAGGCAGGCTGAGGCTGAGGCTGAGGCAGGCTGAGGCTGAGGCAGGCTGAGGCTGAGGCTGAGGCAGGCTGAAGCTGAGGCTGTGACTGCGACTGCCGTTGCCGCTGCGACTGTCATCGCGAATGCGACTACGACTGCGAGAACAGCAGAATTCGACAACTGGATTTTCATCTGAATCTTAAGGGGAATGCTTTCAGATATGCTTCTACACATCGCTGTTAGGTTGCTTTGCCGGGATAATATTTTTCTGCAAATCATTACCTAACAGCGTAGACTGATAGGTTTCTAGTTGACTCAAAAGAGCTCACAGATCACTCCACAGGGGGGTCCGGGCAGGCGTTGGGAGTTGCCGGCCGGGCCTGTGCCGGGCTCGTTTTTCACCAACAGACACACACTTCGTGCTCGTCGACCTCTCAGAACCCCATTCCCAGGCCACATTCTGAATAACCGGATGCAACAGTCACACACTTGGTGCTCCTTGACCTCCCAGAACGCCATTCCCGGGCCACATTTTGAATGCCCAGAGCCAACTGTAGGCCACTTCGTGGTCTTCGAGTTCCCAGAAATCCATTCCTGGGCATGATTTTGAATGCCCGGAGCCAACTGTAGGCCACTTCGTGGTGTTCGAGTTCCCAGAACTCCATTCCTGGGCATGATTTTGAATGCCCGGAGCCAACTGTAGGCCATTTCGTGTTCTTCGAGTTCCCAGAACTCCATTCCAGGGCATGATTTTGAATGCCCGGAGCCAACTGTAGGCCACTTCGTGTTCTTCTAGTTCCCAGAACTCCATTCCTGGGCCACATTTTGAATGCTGAGGCAGGCTGATGCTGCGGCCGAGGCAGGCTGAGGCTGAGGCAGGCTGAGGCTGAGGCCGAGGCTGAAGGCAGACTGAGGCTGTGGCTGAAGCAGACTGAGGCTGAGGCTGAGGCAGGCTGAGGCTGAGGCTGAAGCAGGCTGATGCTGAGGCAGGCTGAGGCTGAGGCTGAGGCTGATGCAGGCTGAGGCTGAGGCAGGCTGAGGCTGAGGCCGAGGCTGAAGCAGGCTGAGGCTGAGGCTGAGGCAGGCTGAGGCTGAGGCTGAGGCAGGCTGAGGCTGAGGCAGGCTGAGGCTGAGGCTGAGGCCGATGCAGGCTGAGGCTGAGGCTGGCTGAGGCTGAGGCCGAGGCTGAAGGCAGACTGAGGCTGAGGCTGAAGCAGGCTGAGGCTGAGGCCGAGGCAGGCTGATGCTGAGGCTGAGGCAGGCTGATGCTGAGGAAAAGGGTGAGGCTGAGGCTGAGGCAGGCTGAGGCTGTGGCTGAGGCAGGCTGAGGCTGAGGCTGAGGCAGGCTGATGCTGAGGCAGGCTGAGGCTGAGGCTGAGGCTGATGCAGGCTGAGGCTGAGGCAGGCTGAGGCTGAGGCCGAGGCTGAAGGCAGACTGAGGCTGAGGCTGAAGCAGGCTGAGGCTGAGGCTGAGGCAGGCTGAGGCTGAGGCAGAGGCAGGCTGATGCTGAGGCAGGCTGAGGCTGAGGCTGAGGCTGATGCAGGCTGAGGCTGCGGCAGGCTGAGGCTGAGGCCGAGGCTGAAGGCAGACTGAGGCTGAGGCTGAAGCAGGCTGAGGCTGAGGCTGAGGCAGGCTGAGGCTGAGGCTGAGGCAGGCTGATTCTGAGGCAGGCTGAGGCTGAGGCTGAGGCTGATGCAGGCTGAGGCTGAGGCAGGCTGAGGCTGAGGCCGAGGCTGAAGGCAGACTGAGGCTGAGGCTGAAGCAGGCTGAGGCTGAGGCTGAGGCAGGCTGAGGCTGAGGCTGAGGCAGGCTGATGCTGAGGCAGGCTGAGGCTGAGGCTGATGCAGGCTGATGCTGAGGCAGGCTGTGGCTGAGGCTGAGGCTGATGCAGGCTGAGGGTGAGGCAGGCTGAGGCTGAGGCCGAGGCAGACGGCAGACTGAGGCTGAGGCTGAAGCAGGCTGAGGCTGAGGCAGAGGCAGGCTGAGGCTGAGGCTGAGGCAGGCTGATGCTGAGGCAGGCTGAGGCTGAGGCTGAGGCTGATGCAGGGTGAGTCTGAGGCAGGCTGAGGCCGAGGCTGAAGGCAGACTGATGTTGAGGCTGAAGCAGGCTGAGGGCGAGGCTGAGGCAGGCTGAGGCTGATGCAGGCTGAGGGTGAGGCTGAGGCAGGCTGAGGCCGAGGCTGAAGGCAGACTGATGTTGAGGCTCAAGCAGGCTGAGGGCGAGGCTGAGGCAGGCTGAGGCTGAGGCAGGCTGAGGCTGAGGCTGAGGCAGGCTGAGGCTGAGGCTGTGACTGCGACTGCTGTTGCCACTGCGACTGCCATCGCGAATGCGACCACGACTGCGAGAACAACAGAATTCTACAACAGGATTCTTATCTGAATCTTAAGGGGAATGCTTCCAGATATGCTCCTACACATCGCTGTTAGGTTGCTTTGCCGCGATAATTCCGGATTGAGGTGTTTTCGGCTTCCTCCCGGGACCCCGGCGGGACGGGCCGGAGCCCACTGGGGAGTTCTTTTGGAAAAAGAACCAAAACCAAAACCTGACAGCTCGTCCAGCACGCCGTGCACCCCTGCAAGCAGGGGGCGGCGGATATAGTGGCCTTCGGCCTATCCCGCCACCGTGCCTTGGTTATTGGTTTGTGGCCTCTTGTAGGTGTGTAGGGGTCTCGTGGTCTGAGATCCTTGGTGCCTGGGGTTCCGGATTAGAAGCTGCATGCCTCAAATAAAGCTTGGGGCTCCTTTTGGGCCTCTTGGGGGCCTCTCTTGGGGGCCTCTTGGGGCCTCTTGGGGGCTCCTTGGGGGCCTCTTGGGGGCTTCTTGGGGCCTCTTGGGC
>CAUYUJ010016409.1:0-5000 GCA_963575745.1 Prorocentrum cordatum | reverse complement strand
GCCTGGGCGCCAACTCCCTATGCTGAAGGTGTCGTTAGTGCTACGTAACCCCCACTACTACAAGTACTACTACTACTACTACTACTACTACTAAATCCTACTCCTCACTCCTACTACCTACTACACTAAACCACTACCACTAACCACTACCACAACCACTCTTACCCAACCACTACCACTACCAGTACTAATACTAGAAACAATCTAATGCACTAAGACAATACAACAACAACAACTACTACTACCTATTATCTACAGCACTACTACTACTATACTACTACGACTACTACTACTACTACTACTACTACTTGCTACAACTACTAGACTAGACTAACTAGTAACTACTACTGCAAACTACTACTACTACTACTACTACTCCTACACAAACTACTACTACGACTGACTACTACTACCAATAGGCGCCAGCACCCAGTTGCGCCAGCATTGTTTCTTATGTTGTGGGAGGGCGGAACGTGCCCGTTGTTCCTTTCAACATGGCCAGTCTTGTCGTCGACGATGCGACATGGGTGGCGGGAGTGGGACGCGGCGCACATCCCGCGCGGACGTCAATGCGGTGTCCTGGGGTATCCTCCACTCGCACTGAAATGTCCGCGCAGCCCCCAGTTGTGCCATCACTGTTTCTTATGTTGTGGGAGGGCGGGTGGGAATTGGCATGCCATGCTTGACTCGCTCGAGCTGGCTAGCTTGACTCACGCCCACACCCGCGCGCCCACGCCCACACCCACGCACCCACACGCCCACGCCCGCATCCACGCCCACACCCGCGCCCACGCCCGCACCCGCGCCCACGCCCGCGCCCACCCCCACCCCCATCCTTGTTCTTTATTAGAATATACCCCCACCTACGTCGTATTCCGGCCGATAGCGACCCAATCCGGGACCTCCCATCCGGACTGTAACAAATCAATACAAAGTGGCCGTTTTTCTTTTCAACATTGTCTTTCATGTCGTCGACAATGCGAACCGCGCGGCAGGAATGGGACGCGGCGCGCATCGCGCGCGGCAGTCAATCTGGGCCCGCCCTTCCTGACTGTAAACAATCAATACAAACTCTTCGTTTTTTCCTCTCAGCATGGCCTGCCTTGTCGCCGACGGTGCGAAATATGTGGCAGCAGTGGGACGCGGCGCGCATATGGGACGCGGCGCACATCGCGCGCGGCCGTCAATCCGGGCCCGCCCATCCTGACGGTAAAATATCCATGCAACGTCTCCGTTTTTTCTTCTCAGCATGGCCTGCCTTGTCGCCGACGGTGCGAAATATGTGGCAGGAATGAGACGCGGCGCGCATCGCGCGCGGACGTCCATGCGCGGCGCGGGCCCTCCCATCTTAACCGTAATTACTCCGACGGTAGGACCCCGCATGAGAATCTGTTTAGCTTACCTTTTGCCCTTTCCTCTTCCTCCCGGGGCTCCCGCCCGAGACTTCCTCACAATTCACTCACAGACGAGGCTCCCGCTCGAGACTTCCTCCATATTCATATCTCAAGAGCCCCAAAGTGACGACAGTTGCACGTTGCGGATGACCCGCTCGGATTCAAACATGAAGTGCGGGCCCCATAGGGAAGGGGCTCCCGCTGGAAACTTCTTCGAAATTCACTCACAGACGAGGCTCCCGCTCGAGACTTCCTCCATACTCATATCTCAAGAGCCCAAACATGACGACAGTTGCACGCTGAGCCCAAAAGTGACGTCAGTTGCACGTTGCGGATGACCCGCTCGGATTCGAACGTGAACTGCGGGCCCCATAGGGAGGGGGCTCCCGCTTGAGATTTCCTCACAATTCACTCACAGACGAGGTTCCCGCCTGATACGTCCTCCATATTCAGGCCTCAAGAGCCCATACGTGACAGTTACACGTTGCGGATGACCCGCTCGGATTCAAACATGAACTGCGGGCCCCATAGGGAGGGGGCTCCCGCCTGAGACTTCCTCGCAAATCACTCACAGACGAGGCTCCCGCTCGAGACTTCCTCCATATTCAAGTCTCAAGAGCTCAAAAGTGACGACAGTTGCACGTTGCGGATGACCCGCTCGGATTCAAACATGAAGTGCGGGCCCTATAGGGAGGGGTTTCCCGCCTGAGACTTCCTCGCAATTCACTCACGGACGAGGCTCCCGCTCGAGACTTCCTCCATATTCAAGTCTCAAGAGCCCAAAAGTGACGACAGTTGCACGTTGCGGATGACCCGCTCGGATTCAAACATGAAGTGCGGGCCCCATGGGGAGGGGGCTCCCGCCGGAAACTTCCTCACAATTCACTCACAGACGAGGGTTTCCGTTCGAGACTTCCACCATATTCAATTCCCAAGAGCCCAAAAGTGACGACAGTTGCACGTTGCGGATGACCCGCTCGGATTCAAACATGAAGTGCGGGCCTCATAGGGAGGGGGCTCCCGCCTGAGACTTCTTCGAATTTCACTCACAGACGAGGCTCCCGTTCGAGACTTCCTCCATATTCAAGTCTCAAGAGCACAAAAGTGACGACAGTTGCACGTTGCGGACGACCCGCTCGGATTCAAACATGAAGTGCGGGCCCCATGGGGAGGGGGCTCCCGCCTGAGACTTCCTCACAAGTCACTCACGGACGAGGCTCCCGCTCGAGACTTCCTCCATATTCAAATCTCAAGAGCCCAAAAGTGACGACAGTGTCATGGTTTGTATACTTCTATGAAATCCCAAAATGGCTGCGGCGGGCCCCATAGGGAGGGGGGCCACCGCCTGAGACTTCCTCGCAATTCACTCACAGACGAGGCTCCCGCTCGAGACTTCCTCCATATTCATATCTCAAGAGCCCAAAAATGACGACAGTTGCACGTTGCGGATGACCCGCTCGGATTCAAACATGAGTGCGGGCCCCATAGGGAGGGGTTTCCCGCCTGAGACTTCCTCGCAATTCACTCACAGACCAGGCTCCCGCTCGAGACTTCCTCCATATTCAAGTCTCCAAAACCCGAAAGTGACGACAGTTGCACGTTGCGGATGACCCGCTCGGATTCAGACATGAAGTGCGGGCCCCGGGCCCCATAAGGAGGGGGCTCCCGCCTGAGACTTCCTCGCAATTCACTCACAGACGAGGCTCCCGTTCGAGACTTCCTACATATTCAGGCCTCCAGTCAGCGAGTAGTGATGATGATGATGATGATGATGATGATGATGATGATGATGATGATGATTATGATGATGATGATGATGATGATGATGATGATGATGATGATGATGATGATCGTTCGATGCCGATGATGGTGAGTGATCGTGGGATGGTGATGGTGATGCTGATGGTGATGATGATGATGATGAGTGGGGAGTGATGGTGATGGTGATGATGATGCGGAGGAGGAAGCAAAGAGGAGCAGAGGAGAGGGAGGAGGAGGAGGAGAGATCCTGCGCGGAGGGTGTGCAGAGAAAACAAAAACCCCACTTAGGATGTGGGGAAAACAATGCAGAGTTGCCGTTTTTCCTTTCATCATGGCCTGTTTTGTCGTCGACGATGCGAAATGCGTGGCAGGAATGGGGCGCGGCGCACATCGCGCGCGGACTTCTGGGGCAACCCCGAGGCGGGAGGGGCCACCTTACTTGTCAGAAGCAATGCCATGCTGATTTTCCCTGCCCACGTAGCTGTTCTTGTCGTCCACCCCCAGAAGTGCATGGCAAGAATTGGGCGCGGCACACCCCCCCCCGCTCGAAGTGATTGGAATGACCTTCTCGCTTGGGCGCCAAGCGAAATTTCCTCAAAGTTGCGCTCCCGTTTTGGCTCGGCGCACGTTTTTAGCTCGCCAATTCATTGGGCGCCGGGGCGTTCCAGGAGGCCCTGGGGTGACGAATGCCTGAGAGGTTTTTGCTTGTCCAGGCTCTTGGAGGGCTTCCTGAGGCTCCCCGCGGTTTCTTGGCGGCGTTTGCGGCCGTCTGGAGGCCATCTTGGGCGTCTTGGAACGATCTTTCGGCGATTCAAGGCCCCTCGGATCGTCTCGGCGGCGTCTCGGCTCTCTTGGGGCGTTCCTGGGGCGTTCCTGGGACCTGGAAGCCAGCGTTCTGGGACCTGCGACATTGAAATGCCCGCGCAGCCCCCAGTTGTGCCATCATTGTTTCTTATGTTGTGGGGGGGCGGGTGGGAAAGGGCGTGCCATGCTTGACTCGCTCGAGCTGGCTAGCTTGACCCCCGCGCCCACGCCCGCCCCCACCGCCCCCACCACCCCCGCCCGCGCACGCGCGCACGCACGCACGCACGCACGCACGCACGCTCGCACACACGCACACGCGCGCGGCGCACGCGCACACGCTCACACGCACACGCACACACGCACACGCGCACACATGCACACACGCACACACGCACACACGCACACACGCACACACGCACGCGCGTGCACACGCACACACGCACGCACGCACGCACGCACGCACGCGCACACGCGCACATGCTTACACGCTTACACTGCCACGCACGCACGCGCGCACACGCGCACACGCGCGCGCGCACACGCGCGCGCACGCGCACACGCACACGCGCTCACACTCACACGCGCGCGCACGCACACACGCACACACGCGCGCACCCACACACGCACACACGCACACACGCACACACGCACGCCATGCACACTCGGCGTCCGCGCCACACAACGCACACACGTCACACACACACACGCCCGCACACACGCGCAACACACAGGAGTACGACACCGCGCACGCGCGCGCACAGCGCCCCCGTCACACGCACGCGCACGCGCACGCGCACGCGCACGCGCAAACGCACGTGCACGCGCACGCACACGCCGCGCCCAGCATCGCGAGCGCACGCAACGCAAGCTTCGCGCAACGCACGCACGCATGCAGCGCGCACGCGCGCCCTGTACGCGCACACACGCATAAACACCACACGCCCCCACGGACAACACCACACACCACACCCACGCACCACTCCTCACACGCACACACACACACACGCACACCCACACACACCCACATACGAACACGCACAA